>VYZV01010809.1:245030-299114 GCA_013401275.1 Pandion haliaetus
AAAAAAAAAAAAAAAAAGAGAGAGATGCTGTTGAAAGGCAGCATCCTGCCCGCTGCTGACTGGATACAATCTTGTGTGCATCCTGGGCAGGCTGCTCCGGAGCACTGCATGGGAGGTATGGCTTGAGGGACAGGCCCGCCCAGTTCTCACAGGGTTAACCACTCTGCTGCACCCAGGAGCAAAAATTCGATGCCCTCCTGGCTTCCCCACCACTGACCCAGGGACTGGTCTTGATGCCCAGGACTTCCTTTGGAAAGCACTCAAGTGTACAAACCTTCAAGCTAGAAACATGCCCGGGCTGCAAGTGCTTAGTATTGAGGGTCAATCCCTTCTTCCAAGGACTTCAAATTGCATCCCCCCCTCCATTTTAAAAGTGCAGGGTAAAGCGATGGACTCGCCGAGGGCAGGAGGAGAGCCCAGCTCCCGGCTCTGCTCATGCTCCCCCAAGGAGCATGCCCTCCCCAAGGCAATCGCCTGTCACAACAGCCCTGCCCTCCGACCCTGGGTAAACATCTGCACACGCTGCTTATTTGAGCTCCTGAAGCCTCGTTATCTCCCCCAGAACACCCCTAGGGCTAATTAGAGAGTTAATGGCATCATGTCAGGAGATAACGCTGCAGTGGGGGAGCAGGGAGAGGGAAGGTGGAAAGGAGTTGTGAAACAAAACCAGTTCTCTTCACAACCGCTGTGCAATATTGGTTTAGGAAGGGTGCACGCAGTCCCCGGGGACTCTGCCCTCCAGCTGCCGAGCTCCATTTAAGGAGAGCAAGACACTCCTCTGGAGAGATTCAGCTCTCCAGCCAAGATGATGCAAGGTCTCCACGCCTTCCTTACCCTCTGCACAACCAAAACCCCTCCAATCCCATCAGGGAAGGTCATTCCCACCAATATGCTGGCAGGGAGGGACTTGCCTCCCACAGCTGGTGTACGATGCAGGATGGGCGCTGAGCATACGGATGATTTATCAAAAAGTGTTTGCTGTTTATTCCTGGTGCTCCTTTTATCTAATTTTTCGACTTTTTTTGGTGCCATAGTGACTCTCTTTAAAGAACAGTTGCTTTCACTAAAAATGCTTAGAGACAAAAGGAAACAACCATCTTGACACAGAGATCTTTGCAAGGTGGCTGATAAGCCTGCAAACCCACTGGCCAGCAGACACTTGAGCAGACACTTTTGCACTGATGAGTGCAAAACCACGGGTCAGCAGATACTTGCTCATGGAGACTTGACCAGCGGACTTTGGGGGTTCAAGCCTCTGCTATCAGCAGCTCTTCTGTCAGAGTAACAACCCTCAGCATTCAAACTGCATTTTTGACTGATGAGGGTCTTTGGATGCTCAGCACAGCATGCTTGACCTGCCCCGCCGCCCCCNGTAAGAGAGAGGAAGTTACGGAAGAAAGTTAATAAGAATTGCTTCTGAGTAGCATGAACAGCCCCATCCCTCCAGCTGGAGGTGAGACAGGGTCATGGCACAAACCTGCATCCCCGCACGAGACAAGAGCACTCCGGCCAGGGAAAGGGAAAAAGGGGAGATAGCAACAGATTAGAGAGTCTTTGTTTTTAATTATGAGAGAGGAGCAACTGTTGACAGACCAGGGTTGTTCTTGCACAAGCAGCTGAGGGGAAAGTGTTGTTCTTCCCTTATCTTGTATAAACTACAGATTGCTCTCAGGAAATGCACAATTGTTCATAAATGCACAATCATAGCAGCTCTTTCCAGCCAGCCTCTGCTACACTGCCAACACCTTCCCACCCAAGCCCTTGTACAATAATCCAATATTTCAAAAAAGTTATCAGTTTGCAATAACTCGAGAACAGTCTCCCAAAACTCTGGTTAAACCCTGACCCTGCAACCAACGGCCATTCATGCTTCTCATGTGAGCGCATCACTGTTATCCTATACTGCTCTGGTGTGTTGGGCCACAGCGTACACCCCAAGGCAGCCAAGGAGCCTGTTTGTTCCTTGTTTCCTATGCAGAAACATATTTTGCAGCACTGGTCTTCGTCCGGGTGCCCTCTGCCTGATCACACAGGCCACATCCACCACCAGTATGGCAACAGCCATAGGGTTCAGTTATATGATCAGAGACCTTTCCCAGAAGATTGATCGCTTTAGTTTGGCTTGTTTAATTCTAATCTAGTCTGGACATCACCATGAGGTCCACCATACCCATTCATGCCCTCAGAGAGAAAGAAGGGTGCTTCAGGGTACCTATTCCTTCTGTTTAAGCAGGCTGGAGATAAAAATCCATGCTTTTAGAGTGACAGTTACATTCGTTACTGAAAACTCCTTTGATCTTTCATTAATCTCTGCAAATTCAGATGCTGATTAGCAAAGAGTTCATTCAGCAGTGAGCAAACTAACCCAGGCCACAAACCACTCCTTAATCTACGCTTCACAGAGATTGATTTAATTTTCTGTGACTGCCTGACAATTCACTCCCTCATTAATTTCAATGCTATCAAATCAGCGACAGTGAGGTGGAAAGCAGATGGTAGAGACATTCAGAGGAAAACATTACCTAGTCCAAAAGTCTGCTCGTGAAATATTGGAGGGAAAAATAATAGTCATTAACAGGACTGTGGGCAGGATCTGCAGAACCACAAAGCAACATATATAGTGAGACTTTGGGTGCATAAGACTTTCTTCAAAGCAAGAATCCCAATTAATGCAAGAGAGGACTTTAAAAACAAAAGCTACACCCCACAGCTTGCTGCAGCACAGACACTTTGGCGGTGTTAGACAAGGAAGAAGAGAGGGACGCTCCCAGGGCTGTGCTCCAGGTTTGTCTTAGCCTGAAAAGAGCATCCCATGAGCCTGGCCACCCCTCCCAGGCACATCAGGACTGCAGCTTGCAACAGCACTGTGAGGCGTCTCCATCCATCTCACCCCACAAAGGGGGGGTACCATAAGGCTCAGCACAGTTTTCATTTAGCTGGATATGGACAGCTCAATTCATCACCCTACATTCGGCTAACAAGAGAAGAGGGCTTCATTTCCCTTCTTCCAGCAATTTGGTTAAAAAAAAACCAAAAACAAAACAACCAACCAACCAAAGGAAGTCCAGAGGAAGGTGAACTTTGGGTATAGCCACGCCACTCTACTTCTGTTGGTGTCCAAGCTGTGCTTCATAGCTTGCTGAAACACCAGCTGCCGAAGGGGTTTACCACTTATGGGCTCTAACCCAATCAAAGCATTCCCAACAAATATGGGAATTATGTTTATAGGTTAAGAATGAAATGAAAAAAAAAAAAAAAAAAAGAAAAGGGGATTCTATCAACTCAATAAGAACATACAGTGAAATCCCATCAAGACAGCATAAACCTTAAACTTGCTCTGGAGGCAAAAGTGCCTATGATCTGTTGCTCCAAGATCAAGATGCCTTCTAATTAAGTATTTGTGGAGAACTTTTAAAGATGTAAAATAAGCGCTAACGCATTATTGCTCCATACTTAAGCAAGGAGCACGTGCAGCACCATGGAAACCTTTGGAGGCAGGCCTAGCTGCTTGGGGAAGATGTTTTCTGAAGTGACTGCTTCTTTTGTTTGGAGGTATTTGCATGTAGGCAGATGACAGGACTCAATTGCAACACTCTTCCTCCTCAAGTGCTCGTAGCAATACCAGCTAAAGCCAGCCCTCCAGAGCAGCCAGACCAGAATGAACACAAAACACCCCATCTCACAGATGGCTCTCTTCCAGCAGATTTGTGCTTTTTGGCATAAAACTAGTTTATTCCTTCCCAAGATGAATGTAAAGCAAGGTACCAAAAGGGCAGAAATATTTAAAGGAATTTTAAATATGCTTCCAAAATGATCGATAGCACAGCAGACAGATCACCCATTGGTTTTTTTCAATACCATTGAGAATTCAGGAAACTTGAATTAAAAGTAAAACATTTGATGTAATGATACTCATAAACTGGCTGCATTCCTACAAAAAGAAATGCAACCAGCCCTGGTGTGCAGCCAGAACCAGGCAAAATAGCACAGGAAAGGTAGCTAGTGAAAAATTGTTTTAAAGAAGCATAAATATATCTTTAGAGCCCTACTACACATAGAATGAGAGAAGTCTTCAGGCTTTGGCCAAACTGAACGTACAAACGCATTCTCTACATGCATCCTTTATCTGAAAGAATTGATCATTTCTGGATTTGGATCTGCAGCCCCAAATTTGATAATTAGATCACATGGAAGGACTACACTGCAGAAGATTAAACATTCAGCAGGATTACAAAGCCAAGCCTAAATTAGGAGAGCTTATGAGTTCAACTGCAAACAAGAGAGGTGCTGGAGGGAAACTTCCAACAGAATAATGCATTTGCTCATTATGGAAATGCCTTTGCATAATCTCAACTTTCTTTGCACAGCTATGGAATGAACAAATACCCACAAAGAAGAGAAACTTGGCAAGCCTCAAACTCTCTCAAGCACAAACCAGACAGTAATAAAAGCTTTGATCACATCCCTGTGCTGTCCAAAGTCCTTCCTTCCTTTCTATGGTCAATCTGGGAATACTTAGGCATGGAAACAACCACACAACCCACTTTGCTGCAACTACTTATCACATCGGCCTTATCCTCCAGGTGCAAAACCTTTTCCCAACAAAACGCATGGCTGCGGCACCTGCCAGAGCCCTGGGAAGCACACACCACACGTTAGTCAGTCCCTGCACCAGGACTCTATTCCTGCACTGCTCAGCCACACGATGCATGCCACGCCAGCTCCCTGCCCTGCTGTCAGTACACAAGGATGTCCTTCCTCCCTGTCCTGCAGTCCCACCACTCCTTAACCAGCTTTCATCTGCTTCCTCAGCCATTACCTTGCAGCAAGTGGAATTCTCTTCTCCTGACCCAGAAAACACTTTTAAGCAAGCAATTAAAAGTTAACAGAGATCAGAGCCTGTGCTTTAATATTAAAACATTGGATGGGATACAACAGACTTCCTGCTGGACAGTGGCTTAGGTTTTTGGGTTTGGTTTTTTTTTTTAATAACAGACCATCATATTGTTACACACCTGATCCTGACCACAGCCCCCAAGTGATGGGCTCCCAGGGACCCAGGAATTCAGTGCCACCAAATACAAATTACTGAACTGATTTACACAGTGCTAAGTCTGAGACCATGCAGAAGAGAGCCAGCAGCCGTCTTGGGCCAGGATAGCTCTGCAGGGGCCTCAGCCCTGCTCCTCTCCAGCTTGCTGGGCTGCAGCACGGGAAGGTATCCTGTGCAAGGTGGCTGGGGTGGCTCCTCCATGAGCCTACAGCAGGTTAAACCTGGGAAAGGTTTCTTGTTTCCATTGGGAAGCATCAAATACCAACTCTGAGGTACACCATTGGTATGAGGGCTGAGAGCCTCAACACCTCCATGTGCTACATGGGACACATCCAGTCTCTCATACAGCCTAGTTTTATCTCCACCTCTGTGTATAAGGGAGAACAGCAAAGTTAGAGGTGAACCTCTCACTTTTAAAACTATGAAACACATGTTGAACCTCCAAAATTTCTGTAGCTGCCAGGCTTGGGACACCCACAGCCCATGAAGCTGAGGACCCAACCCCAAAAGGACGCAGCCCTGTCTGAAGCACTCACACCACCATCCCCAGTGCAGAAACGTACCCCACAGGGAGCTCAGTGGTGCCAAACCAAACCACACACAGCAAATCCCCACAATGATTTGCAGAAGATGAGGAAGGGAAAAAAAAAAAAAAAAAAAAAAGGCAAGGAATTCTCTCTCCCTTTTGTGGGGAGGGACTGATCCAGGTTAAGAAAACTCTGACCACGGCGACTGTCTGGGGAAAGGCATTCCACTGAACTGGTTAGGCAAGGGGCTGCGGAGGACAGCTCGCTCAGGGGCATGAAATGAGGTATGTACAGGGGGAGGGGGATGAGCTGCTCCATCAGTGGGGACAGCACTCCTTCTCCCACTGGTGAGGTTCCTGGAGCCCTGGACAGACTGCTGGGATGGCAGTAGAAGACTTCCAGACTCTGCAAGCCCCTCAAATAACACTTCTAGCAGGATGCTGCCCACTGAAGACTTTAGCCCAAAGCAGCTTTGTTTGGGTCCTGACTAACATCTCAGCATCAGTGAGCAGTCTAAAGGACTTTTGAGAACTGGTGAAGGAAAACACTTTTGCACCTGGTATGGCAGGCTGACAGCACACCTTGAGGGCTCCAGGGCAACGCAGGGGTTATTGCACCGCCACATGCTCATTCCTAGAGAGAGGTCTCCAGACCCCTCCTCCCTGTAGCTACAGAGTATTTAGTCAGCCAGAAAAAAAAAAAAAAAAAAANAAATCCTATAACATTTCTAGCACTGCGGGATACAGCCTTTGAGACCAGCTGAATGCAGGGAGCTGGCCACCACCCCACCACAGACCCCACGATTGCTGGCTACATTTTTGGTCAGGAAGAGGCTTGGGACCACCTTTTTTGGTGGGCCTAACAAATGGCAGGTGGCCCACAAGGACACACATTCCACTTACCTTCCTGGCCATCTGCAGCTCCTTCCCACACCAGGGCCATGGCAGAGACTAAACGTTCTCCACACACACAGGGACCACCAGCCCCTCACTCCGGCTACGGAAAAAGGCAGATCTCTGCTGGGATTTCCCAGCGTGACTGTGGTTAATGCCATGGGAGAGGAAGAGGCACAGCCAGCAGCCTCACAGATGGGCCACCTAGGACATTGTGAAAGAGCCAGTCACAAGGCACACAGCCAGGGAAGGCTGCTGACTGTCTAATGTTACACCAGACCCACAAACCCTCTTCCTGTCCCCTCCAGCTCTTTTCATCCCGAGGTTGTGTCGATCACCAGTTTCTCTTACCCCTTTCTTACATGGGACACAGGAAGAATTTTTCTTCCTTAAAAACAAGAGCGTGAGAACTGCAAGGTCTTGGCTCAGCAAGAGACAGAGCTGTAGCTCAAACAAGAGGGGTTTCTTTATCACCCAACCTTGTTCTCCATCTCCTCAGATAGTTGCATTTTCAAGGCAACGAACACAACTAATGGATGTTCAGCAGGGCAGGACTCATGCTCATTTCCCAGCCCACCAGTGGGACAGCTTCTTCAGGCACTGCTCTGAACACTGTAGCTCCTTCCCCACTGCCAACTCTGTTGTGAACAGGCAACTGCACCCCCAAAAAATTAAATAATAAAAAAACCCCACAGCTCTCGCCAGCACAACTCCTGGGATCAAGGTTGGACATCTTTCAGGGCTGAAAGCTTCATTTTTCAGCCATAAGTTGCAAGAAGGTGCAGAGCTTATTTTAAAGGCTGATTGGGACTGACTTGAAGTCCACATAAGGACAATTTCTTTAAATAAACCAGTCTTAATTGCTTTGCACCTATTTAAATCTCACATGGTGGTACATTTTGGCAGAAAAATGGCCTTGCTCTTTTCCTAAGGCAGATCTAATAATAAAAAGCACTCTGCCTTGTTCTTACTGTTCATCTCCCAGGGCCCCTCTGTTTCTGCTGCATTCCTTTGTGTTTATCTGCCCTCTTCAACTCTTTGCTGCAATCAGCTGCGTGCAGCACCTAGTGTCTAGAAGTGACATGGCTGAGGTTACAGCAGAGACAGGTGCAAGGGGAGCTCTTGCCCCGAAGCTATCCAAAGGAAAAGAGAAGCTGGAGGGGAAGAGGGTTGTAAGGTATTTTAGATTAAAGCCGACAAACAGCAAACACCTTGCCCCAGGCTACACATTCTCTGCCAGTGCAAGCTGCAGCGGCTGCGAGCCCCAGAAACAGCAAAGCAAACACAGACTTCTCTGCAAGGGGGAGTTGTCACCTGTCAGGGATGTTTGCAAATTTATAGGGAGGTGGTGGTGGTAGTATGGGGAGTAAAAAGAGCTTTCCTCATTTTAAAAGACGGCTGTTTGCACAGGTTTGCGATGCATATTTTGCTCTGTAAAGGCTTTTGTCCAGCATTCAACTGAGCGAAGGTGCCGTCTTCCACTGAAGACAAACTGGAGCATTTATTAATGTACATACACTAATGTACTCTGAGCTGCTGCCTTACAGTAAGGGCAAGGATGGGATGGAATTTCCCTGCTCCCCCTTCGGCTTGTCATGTCATTGAAAAACACTTTTTAAAGAAGTCACCATGCAGTTCAGCCTCTCCAGAAATGCCTCTTGCAAGGCTGGGATCAAACCCATCATAAGCAAGAGGTAATTGCATAACAAAAGCTGCCTGTCCTCCTCTCCTAGCCCCAGCGCTCACTTCAGCACTGCTCAGAGAGGACAAGAGGAAGGGATTTTCCATTCATATTTTGCTGTACCACAGACTGGAGAGGGAGACTCTGAACAAGGGCTTCAAGTGAGCCTGTCAGCTACCACAGCGCTCTGCAGGCAGCTCAAAGGAACTGGAGATGGAGAGGCTTTGCTAGCACTCTATGCAGCAAGTCCAGGTTTGAGCATGGAAGGAGCAAAGTTTCTGCTGATGACCTTTAAACTGCTGGGGATTGTTTTTTAATAGGACAGAGTTAGTTCAAACAGAACACTACCACCCACTTTGAAAATTAGGAGCCCCACTAAACATGGAGAATGTTTTGGACTAGCTATTGAAGAAACACCATTTTACTGGAGCTGTGCTATGGTGTTGGAAAAAGCCAAGATCCAGATGCTGATTGAAGGCTTGCACACCACCTCTCTGTTCCCAACCCGAACACAGAATCAAGAAAAAGATAACCAGACTTGATGTCAGTCACCTCTCCTTGTGCACTTGGATTAGCTTCACATTAGCCAAGCACATACCCCACATTAGCCGAGTACATACCCAACCTCAAAGTGGCCTTTTTACCTTTTGCAATCTTGCAAGGGAAGAGAAGAGCACCACAGTCTCCCCAGCAGTCACGCTAGAGAGGCAGTAACAGGCCAAACTTTCTGGCACTGGGGACTGCAACCAGCATGACCTGGGAGCCCTTTCCTTGCAGATGTGATCCTCCAGGTTACAAACACTGCCAGGATGCAGACTGTGAATACACCATTGTTGGGCATATTA
Organism: Pandion haliaetus; assembly: GCA_013401275.1. Lineage (NCBI taxonomy): Eukaryota > Metazoa > Chordata > Aves > Accipitriformes > Pandionidae > Pandion > Pandion haliaetus. The sequence continues at coordinate 254,030 of VYZV01010809.1, forward strand.
AAAATGGTGGTTGATTAACCAAGGAATTGACACAGTTTGTCAGGATGGAAACACAGGGGAACAAGAAAACTTACAGACACCAACACAAATTTCAAACCATGCATTATTTTTACCCCAAAGTATACAAAAACCAGGAAGAACAGAAACAGGACACAAAAAAGCTTGAACTCCTGAAACACCTCCTGCTCCAGCCTGCAAGAATAGCACCTGGCTTCTTCACCAGAATTATTGCTAAGAAAGAGCTGGTCAGTTTGTGCCAAAGGCAATGAACCAGCAACCATGAATGCCTCATCTGCATTCCAGTCTTGAGCCATACTGGTGAGACACCCACGTTCAACACTTGTTACAAACACTCTCTAGCTTTGCCTATTTGGAGACACAGGAGGAAAAAAAAACCAAACATGGTCTGAAACCAAGGTTTCATTCATATCTGACCTTCAAGAGAAGAAAAACCATTGAAGAACCCCTGCCCTTAGTCAGCAAAATTGCAGCTGTGCCCAGAGCACCAATTATGTTAACCCTGGGCCACATACACTAGCTCTAAGCAGAGAGTGAGCAGGGTCGGTTGAGCAGCCAGGCAAGTGCAAGAGACTTCTCAGCTCCTCTGCCCGTTTAGCTGCCTCATCCCTCTCTCCTGCCATTGTTGCAGCAGGAAAGGAGGAGCCAGCCTGCTTCTCCTTCCAGCCCCAGGGAGGCACAGAGGATGGATGCCTTTCCACAGGTCACACACCATCCACTGTAGCCACAGGTACAGAAACATTGTTCACTACCACCAGAGTCACTTGGCAGAGCCATGCTCCCAGCCAGCTTCTGTGGGTGGGACACAACAGGCAAAGAGAGAAGGAACTTCCCTGGGCAGAGGCAGTGGCCACAACTCCACCAAGAGGGGGAAGATGGCCCTTGGGCAGCACAACAAGTATAGCTCCTGCAAAAACTCCCCATCTGTCCCCAAAGGTTAAGGAAGTTCTTCTGACTACTCACCCACATTGGGTCATTCAGCTCTGTGTCCTGCACCCGGACGCAGTCCATGCTAATCTCTATTTTGTTTGTAGAGCCATTTTCAGATGGGCCATCGATGAAGTTTAAATCGATTGGCTGAACTGAGCATATTGGCCTGAAAAGAACAGAGTAATGCAATTAAAAGTTGGCCAAATTCTGTTTTCCACCCTGCCCCGTCTCCCCATGCCAGGGTGTCACCCAGGACTTAGGCATGACCATCAACCAGTCTCAGGACAAAGTAAGTAATTACTAATGAACAACTACCTCATCACCCACTATGCTAACAGCAGCCCCTGAACAGGACAGGGCCTGGAGGGACATTTCACTTGCCTGACCATAAAAATGAGGTAAGAGTGCAGGAGTTAAAATCACTGAAAGACAGAACTCATGGAGGATTTATAGCAGTAACTGTCTCAGCATCAGTCATGGCAAGTCAGGAATGGGAACAGAGTCAGTTTTATTTCCTTCAATGGACCTGACAGGATGAACTCTGCACCATCTCCACCTCCTCTCCCTCCCTGGCATCAGCAAGAGGAAAACATGCAGCCTGGACACAGAGTAATGACCCCACTTCCTCAGGGGAAAATGCCAACCATTCGCCTGCTGGAAAGCAGTCAGCTCAGCAACCAAAGGTCTTGAAGAGAGTCAGTGTCACTGCTGATCTCTGCATCTGTTCCCCATAGCCTGGATGTAGAACCTCCTGAGAGCTCAAGAGCTGTCAGTCTTCACAGACTCACACCCACATCTAATCAACAGGTACAGAAGACTCCAAAACTCCCAGCATCAGTCCCCTGAGCAGCCTAATTATAGAGGCATCCTGTCCCAAAACACTTTATTCCACAGGTTCCACATAAGGGCTACTTACTGTTCCAGGAAGTCCCAGATATGCTGGAGCACCTCTGGGCTGAGGAATTCCCTGGGCTGTGAGCTTTGGGACATGGCCGATCGGTAGTAACTCTCCTTCCAGGAGAAGTGGCTCGGAGTTTCTACAAATCTTAAAAAACAAAAGCAAAAAAAAAAAAAAAAAAAAAAAACAAANGATATGTTGAATGCATGAGCCCAACTCGATGAAAACCCATAAATAGAAGCTATTGTGTGTGTGAAAAAGGAGACACGCTGAATGCCTGGAACATTCACAGCTGTACAACACACATTCCACACTGCTGCAGATGCTGTATTTAGACGGGAGAGAATTTGGCCACCCTGCCCAATAAGTTAAATACCCCTCAGAGTCCACTGGGATGCTGTGTCATAAGAATCCCAGAGGAAAAAGAAAAGCCACCTTCCATTTTACCCCCAAATAATCAACTTTCCACATAAAGCAGGTAGTCTTTCCAGCAGGTGAAGCATCTAAGCAGTGTGCAATTCCACTGTCCCTGGCTGGTTGCCTCTCTAGATTACATGTCCTTGGCTGATTTAGATGACCTCTCCTACACTCAGCCACTGCAGCTGAGGTCTTGGACTAAAATAAGTAACTTTTTAAAAAAAATTTAACAACAATAATAATCTTTTTGCTTTACTTTCTATGGAAATAAGTTCCATCACATCAGATTATATCTGCTTGTCTATTGCCTTCTCACGTCCAGTAATTTCTGAGCCCAACTGGCTGATTTCCACCAGATCTGCTAGTTACCTTGGCCATTTTTATCCCCTTAAGCTCCCAGAAGCCTCACAGAAATAGGTGGGCCCAAGAGGAGCAGTGACGAAGCCGGAGCACTCACGCCTTCCACAGCTGCACATTCTCATCCCACTGGCCAATTTCTAAATTCAAACGCAGCAGCTTTTACACCCATGTCAAAATGCTCAATGGCTGCAAGGATGTAAGGGGGGTGGGAGAAATTTCTCGAGTATATTTGCACTTGACAAAACCCCTCTGTTCAACTTAACCAGAGTACGAGGCAGGTGACTGCCTTTCCTGCTACAAGGGCAGGGGCACCCTGCAAAATTTTCGTATAAGACTTGTTTCGACACAATGCAACTAAACCACTGTGCTCCCTGCCAGGGGAATGGCTGTGGCAGGAGCCAGGACTATAAATGGATTCCAAACAGAACTGGAGTAACATTTGGTTTGGCACATTTTGATACTGTTTAACACAACAGCCTAAACAAATTGCGTGGAAGACCCTAATTTATTAAGCTGCCAAAATTAAGGAAGAGTGTTTCAGAAGGATGATCACACTACAGTTGTTCTTTTTGTCTACTTTTTCCTGAAGCATCAGTTTCTGACTGCTGTCAGAGAGGGATGTAGCCCTCTTTACTGAATGTATATGGCTTCTTATGTTTTGAGGATGACTCCGGTCTGCAAAAAGCAGGGCTTTCCTCACCTCTGCTGCCCACAGAACTGCATGCTCTTTGAAAAGTTCAGTTTTCCTAAGCTAACAAATCAAAGTGGTTTCAACCCACAGAGCCATAGCTGGGCATGTCTCAAAATAGGTAAAAGTATCACTTCAGTTACTCATCCTTTTTGTGATTAACAAAAAAAACCCCAACATCCTTTAAAAGTTCATGAACAGCCAGAGACAAAAATAAAATTCTGAAGTGTCATAGCTAATAGCTCTGTCTCACAGATTTGAGCACATACCCACACTACATGTGAATAAATAATCACAAATCCTCTGAGAACAAGAGTTATCCCACAAAGTACCAGAAATTACTGCTTTCAGGCTTTCAGTCTGGTAAGGCTCTTTCAAGAGTGCCGTACTGAAACCCAGAAGAACAGATCTGGCCTAAAGCCTGCTATATAAGCTGCAAATCAATGCTATCATGATGTTTGTAGGAGAGCAATGGGGAGTACATGCTCCCCAACCCACTCTGCCACTAAACCTGCAGATGCCAGGCAGTGCTCAATACCCTGCACCCAGTCCTGACCTCCAAGGAACAGGCAGGGAACACCCACAATGGGTTCTCCAAAGCCACCACAGTGCTTGCTTTTAACAATTACTTACCACTTATCACAACTGCCCTTGACTTGAACACTACAAATCTTTTTTTAGGAATTCATTGCCAAGGTAGCAACAACAACTGTCCACACCAGCTCATTACTATGTACACAGGAACCAACTTCACCAAAAAGAGTTACTACAAAACAGACCTTTCTCAGAGACCTTCTTTCCTCAGTGCAATGAGGTTCCTGCATGTCATGACATGCCCCAGCTTTGGTTCATAACTGCACAAAGTCCTAGGTTTCGAGAAGGCAAAGCAACCCAGTTCAGCCCTGCTTCCTCTGGCCCTTGTAGCCCCACTCAGCAGCAAAGCAGAAGTTGCTTATCGTAAACCTACCCCAACTAAGCACTCTTCACAGTGCCCACAGCCTGCAGCACAGGAAAGGAAGGAGTTAGCTGCACAGACTGATAAAGCCAGTTTTGTTATTTTATGCCTCTGAAGCCAACAGAGCTGTTGGAAAGGGTCGCACCATTTAAGGACACAACCAGTGCATTCCTGTACTAAACACAACTCCAAATTTCTCCAGAGAGAGGTATTTTCCAGCTGTGTCATCTTTATCCCTGTACCCAACCAAGCTCCTGGCTTACTGTTTCTAAGAAAAGCATTATCAGATTTTACCTGATGGCCAAAAAGGCATGTTTCCCTATACCAAGCAAAAGAAGTTCCCTGGTTAATGCTTTCACAGAAGCAAAATTTGAGAGACTCCTTCAACACTCTCTGCAACACCTTTACTACCCATAAAGCTCTATTTCCAAAGGAGGCTGCAGGATTAGGTGGCCAACCTTGGCAAGGCACCTGCGAGAAGGCTACAGCATTACAGAGGTAGTGAGCATTGCTTTTTACTCAGTTTGGTGCACCCTGCTCTCAGGGAAAGAGCTGTCAAGCCGCAAGAAAACCAACTTCAGTTCAGCACAAAGCTACATGCAAGCTAAACTGTCTCCTTCCCTGTGATCTTAAAATCTAAACCTAGTGCCATTTTCCTTAACAAACAGCCTTCAGCATAGAGGAGCAGCCTCTGTCTACTGAACACCATACCTAAGTGCCCAAATTTGCTCTTTCACAAGAAAATAGCAGCTAAACCCTAAGCAAGATCTAAGCACAAATTTCACTACTCTAGTTAACTGCCTTTTCCCACATCAGCAAATGCTCTAGCTTCAGTAAAATAATACCCAAGTGCCTAAAGTTAATCACAAGATAGCAGGAGTTTGCATTGTTGAAATTGCTCCTACCAGCTGCTTTTTTTATTAACAGACATTTAAACAACACCCCTTTACCCACAACCACTCATCCCAAAGCGCATCACAAGAGATAACACTACTGAACACAGCCTATTATACCCAACTACTGACTATGATGGGACAAAACATGGTAGTAAGTCTTGTCTAGCTTGCCCTCTGCTTTAACTCTACAAGCTCATTCTCTGCATTAACTACTGAAAAAAAATCAGTAGGCAGCTTGACACAAGCAGAAAGCACTAACTGCACCAGGTTAGAACTACAGAGGGATTCACAGCCCCCATCAAACTGCAAGCTGAATAAGACATCGCACCCACAAACCCCTCCTTTAAAAACCACCAGGGGATTATTAATTAACAGAAATAGCAAGTTAAATCTTCTCTGAGAAGCAGCACCTCACCAAGAGCACAGGTTTTCCTAGCACAGTATTGGGACACAGCTTCTGAATCACTGAATCCCAGGACAGGTTTCAGCCAGCAAGGCACTCCCACTACGGTCTAGCTCAGCTCCATCCTATTTATTTTGTTGAAGCAAGAGCAGTCCAGACTCCAGGTGAAAGCACTTTTCCAGATTCACTTGGCGGGCTGAAGCCTTGGGCACACTGATTTGCTGCCTCCTGATCATTTCCCCAGAAGTGTTGTGTTACAGCCCACAGGAGTGGGACTGGATCCCAGCTGATTCAGTTTGCCATCACACTGATGAGCAAGATCTCTGAAAAATATGGCAATGAGAGCAACATGACCCTGTAGCTGTGCTCACAGGGCATCAATTTCAGAGTCTCCCAGAAGGCTGGGAATGTTAAACTTCACAAAAAAAACCCAAACCAAAACAAAACCCACCCCACCAAAACCCAACAATCAAACAAAAAAACCCCAAACCATGTCAAGCACAGCATTTGCCTTTCATAAGCCTTAGCCCATCTGCATTGCTGTTACCTTTCCCTGGAGCCAAGGGTCCCAACACAGATGGAAAAAAAACCCCGACTGTTTGGCCCAGCATTACATAAACCGGTGGCAAACAGGAGAGAAAACAAGACATTTCTGCTCCTGCTACCTCACTCTAAGCACATACTTCCACTCTTCACCACATTTTCCCCCTTCCTAGCTTCACATCAAAGACATTAAAGAAAAGCAACAAAACAAAACAACCCAAACCACTTTCCACACCAGAAAACAATGACAGAAAACTATTAAACTCAACTATTGCAACACTTCTTACCCAAAAAGCCACCTTTCACTGCAAACAACCTTGCTTAGAAAGGACTAAACACAAAACACCAAGGCTTGACTTGCTGCTGGGGAAAAGACACAAGCTCGTGAGGAAAGCAAGACCTAGATTTGATATAGAGCATGCACAGCCCCTCCTCTGTAGCTTTAACCTTAAAGGCAGATGCCACCTGCTTTCACTGATACAGGGTCAGATATTATGCAGGGTGCAGCTTCACTGGGGTGCATGTGTGAGTCCGGCAACCTCTTACCAAAAATAAAAAAGACTATTACAGCCAATAGGTAGCATGGTTTTCTTTGGGTTTTCATCCAAAACAGGTTTGGAGCTTCCACCCTATGAACTGCCCCCGAGTTAGTAGTAGAGTTTATGGGGAAACCATAAACGGTATCTCAGCGAAGCTGCTGTGTTGGGTTTCAAGAGATCCAAGCACCTCTAGTTCCCCTTAGCTTCCTTAGGAAGCTGGAGCTCTGGGGTGATTTGTGTTTCTTCCACATGGTGTGCAAACTCTTGGAAACTATCAGTGTGTTTTGTAGATGCTGAACTTCATTGTTTAATGTTGGTGTAAAGCCATGGTGTAAAATCTTGTGAGAAGAAATCTTTCACAGTAAGGATGAGCAAAAAGATTTGAAGCTTTTTTTTTTTTTTTGCTTGCTGCTGAAGTTACAGGATGTTGTTTTCTGTTTCTCCCCACCAAATGTCTATCAATGGTGTACAATTTTCTATCACTGGCTCTGTAGTCCTCAGTCAGTGGACAAGCAGATGGTCCCAGAGAAGTCTTTCTTTATAAGCTACAGATTTGCTGTTGTTTCACAAGATATATTCCTCTAAAGGACCTGCTAGCAGAGTACTTGGGAGACCTTGATGCAAAGAGAAGAACATCTACTCTTACGAAGAAAGCACTTCCACATTATACAAATGAGCCTGAAGAACAATTAATAAAGTCTAAATAATGATATCTAATATGGCTCATTTTATTCATAGCTCTCAAAGTGCTCTACAAAGGAAGACAGTGTAATTACTCCCATTTTACCTGTGGGAAAACTAAGGCACCAGGAGGTCATAGGATTACTCATTGTTACTCAGCAAGCCAGTTGTGCAGCCAGAAATACAACCTTGGTCACCTGAGTGTCCGTCTGGTGCTGCTCAGAAAGGAGCTAGTGATTTGGGGTGTCTAGATAGAGAAATTTAAAAAACCCTTAATTTCTTCAGGTAGAGTATGCACTGCACTTCTTAGAGAAAGAAACCCCCAAACTTCATTTATCTTCCAGCACCAAAATACCGATGCCCAGGAATGAAAATCAAGACTGCAGAAATGCTGTGATGCCCTTTAAGCCACACTCAGAGTTTAGGGTGGAAACAGAATTCAAACCCAGATGCCCAGACTAAAAACAAATCTTTCCTCCTAAATGCTTACAGCAGTTAACCACTTAACGGCCCTTAATTCTTGCATAGATTAATATATTAGCCCTCAACTGTCACGGGGTGTGGGTCAGATAGACAAGTAAGTCAGAGAGCAGAGAAGTTAAGAGCTTCAGCTCCATCTCCATCAATACCAATGCACGTGCTGATCCCTGCCTTCTCCAGTCACACCTTGAAGTACATTGAAAGCAATGGTAAACAAATGATTTAAAGTTCATGAGTGTTACACTTAATTGCCTGAATCTTGGTGTTAGTTGTATTTTTAGTTCTTGAGTGGGGAGGGGGCTCCTTTTCAGACTGCACAGTTAAAACTCGAGGAACTTGGCAGCCCTCATCCTGCTGGAATTCCCCCTGCTCTGCATTTTAACACTGCAGTGATTTGTAGACATTGCTACCTAAAGAAGCTCACAGCTGTGCAAGAGGAGAAGGAAGCAGGGTCTGGCAGCACGGGACAAGCGTGCGCCTGGCAGGCAGTGTCATCTGGAATTCCCCGAAGTGTGGAGCAGGCTTGTCCCCCACGGCCGCATCAGCCGCCCTCAGCCGGCAAAGCATGCCCTGGAAGCACCCGTTAGAGACTGTGGGTAATCAGACATGTTCATTGTTGTAAACGGGGGGTGGTGGGGGTAAAATAAAAGCCAAATGGTAGACCGGCAGGCTTTCATCCCATTCAGAGAGGAGACTGCTGTTGAATTTCAGGGATCTATATTACACCTCTATCTATGCCTCTTTCTGTGTCTACTTCATCAACAAGCAGCCCCCCTTCCCAGCATGAACTGCACTGTACTACACATTTTCCTGTTTCTTTCTCTCTTAATGCCATATTCCAAGGTCAGAACACAAGAAGGATCTGGGAGTGACAGCGGTGAAGGGCTCTGTAACATTGCCGGTGTCTTACGTCGAGGTCAGCCTAGGGAGGACTGTTAGCTTCTTCCTATTCTCTATGCAAATGACACTTGTGTTGCGCATGCCCTGTTTCAACTGTGAGATATATGATATTTAGAGGAATTAAAGCAATTCTGTCTCAGAGGAATGCTGACTGTGTCATTTATAAAAACTCTGTGTTCTGCTAGAGTCTACTGTAACAGTGCATCCTGATCTCCCTGTAACTTAGATTTCTCTTTTGGAAGCGTATGCGTGAGCTGAATGGAAAGGGCAAGAAGGGATGGTTCGGCTTTCTGGTTGCTCTTTACTTGAGCCTTCAGTGCATGGGCAAGACTGACCTGTATCAAAGAAAGTGAAACTGGCTGCACAGAATGATCCTCCTAATTCACCATGCTGCAAAACACAAGGGGGATTTTTTTCCATTCATCATCTTCTTTCAGTTAGAGTCATCTTGAGTAAGGCTGTCTACAGTGGATGCAACACATGCAGCTTTGCAGTGGCCCCTCAAAGCACATTATATCACTGTAGCTCTGGGCCTCATGCCAGCACCCTGCTCCAGTGCTAGCAGCAGAGCTCTCTTGGGAGAAAAAGGCTCCCTCTGTGTTCCCATTGCTATCGTGCTGAGGGCTTCCCAGCTTAGGCACTGCATGGCCTGCTCCTTGCAAACAGCTAGGAACAGCTTCTGGAAGCAGAAAGAGTTCAGAGTCCTCTCAGTAACCCTGCAGCTAGGAACCCACTGCATCTCCTATCTACATCTCATCACATCTGCTATCTACATGTCATCATTATCAGCCCGACAACAGTGACTGCTTCTAGGATTTCTTTGTCCTCAAGGCTTCAGGCAGCTAATCACCCTCACTAGAGGCACAGTTCCCTAATTGTTGGAGAAAGTCACCCCTATTCTTTTTTTCTCCAAGGCTTCCTTCAGCATCTTGTGAACTTTCCCGGACCTCTCTCATCTCCCACTCAACCTTGGACACCCCCTTTTCCACCCACTCCTTCTCACCCATCCTTGGAAACTACCTCCTCACCCAGCTGCGGACATCCCCTCCCCTTCTGTTCAGCCCTGACACCCACTCCCTTTATCAGCAGGAGCCAAGAGAGAGGAAGCTCTGGCCAAGGTGAAAGCTCTGCCACAGCAACTCCTCCACCTGCCCACTGCAATTGGTGCTTTCTATTCTGGGGTACAGAGCCCTTGTAACCTCCAGAAGACCACCTGGGAGCCTGAGCGGCCTGTGTTGGGAAGCCCAGAGTTAGAATGCAAGCTTGGAGCTTAGGACACCCAGCTCAGCCCCTGGCCCCTGGGTGACCCTGGGTCCATCTTTGCCCTTCCATTTCTGAGGTACAGAAGTGCCACCAACTTTGTAAAGCACACAGAGACCTGTTGAACATCAGCACATCTCCAGGGAAACATGGTCCTGAGACTTTCCAAATTTAAATAATAAAAGAATATTAAGCCTCCATCCATTTTTAAAAAGCATTAAAGAAAACCCCTTAAAACCAGTTGCAATTGTATTATTTTGTAACTCCTTTTTCCGGTCAATCCCTTCCCCAAACCTATTTGCAGCGATAGTTAAAAGCAGTGCCCATCTGGAGAGGGAGGAGTCAGAGCTGCTGGGCAGAGGTGAGAGCTTTTACAGCAGTAAGTGAGAAAGTCTTCTCAAAAGCAACATGAGCGGAAAATCCAGGCCCAGCCCTCAAAATTCTCAGGTATTTTTGAGCCAAGTCCTAAAATAAGTATTGTAAGATAAACTTTACAGGCAAACTGTTCAGAAGCCACAAAAGATTTTCAAGTCCATTTAAAAAAAAAAAAAAAAGCCTTTGATCTAAGTAATAGACATCATTTGCTCAGTTTTAGATATACAGCTGAAAACATGCATTTGGGTCTACCTTTCAAAGTTTACACAAGACTTTTTGCAGTCAGCCAGCCAGCTCTGATAGTTTTACAGCAGGACAAATGGAATGATGCCTCCTCCCCTTGGTACAGGAGAGGGTGAGCACAGATCTCTGCTGAGAGGTCTGCTGCTGGATTGGTGCTGCCTCCAGCCCTGCTGCCACATTGCAACTTCTGCTGCCCAGCTGCAGCTACAATTAGACAAGAGACCATCTTTTGTGCCTCCAGGGGGACTGCCTAACCCCAAATCACCCCATGACCCGCTCATCCACCATCTGTAATGGTTTGCAGCAGGTACCTGGGGGCACATCCACAAGTTACCAGGGAAGGAGGAGACTCAGAGATGTCAGCTGTTGCATTCTGTTGCACAGTATGGGGAGACCCCTGATCTTTTCTGGAGAAGAAGAGGGAAAAGGCAGGTGTTAAATGCCCAAAACAGCCTCAAATAGCTAACTGCATCCTTTCCAGTTATCCAGATCTCTGCAGCATCAGGGACTATTAAAAGAAAACAAAGCAACTGCCCCAGAAATGAAAGCAGGTGAGGTCATTTTCAAAAGATGACAGTCATGACAAAAATACAGCTATTACAGGCCCTCATCACTACTCTTCTGTAGTGATTTTAGGTATGTAATAGGAAAATTGAAAAGTTCTGAAGGGGCAACGGCCAGAAATCTGACCTTCCTGAGGCTTGCAGAATCAAATTCCCCCTTTTGAGATTTGCTCATCAGTATTTTTCCTGTGAGCACAGCATTTACCAAATAACAATATCTACTGCAGTTCAGTGCTGTCTGTTTTTTACAAGGAGCTTGCTTTCAGTATTTCCCACAGGAAATGGGAGTCTTTTAACTATTGTCCGCTGAAACTCTGCAGTGTGGAGTGCAACCAGCATCTCTCAAGTTTCACTAGTCTACCTCCATCACACCAATACAGAGACCACAACACAGAATGAGAAATTACTTTATTTATTACAGATGGTAAAATAATTCAGCCAAGCACATCAGAACTTCAGAAAGGCCGTCAGGGTGTCAGGAACTAGCTCTCATCAGACACTACAAGGCTCTGAAAGAGGCCAGAGCTTGGGGAAGGGGAAAAAAAAAAAAAAAAAGAAAAAAAGAAAAAACCAAACCCAACAGAAAAGTTCTGCTTGCAGACCAACTACAGCAGCAAGGAAAGACCTCAGCTACATCCACACTGCTGATCGGGCCCAGGTTCAAGGTCTGGTTTGTGTATTATCCCTTATCAACATGCAAGCATGTTTTTCAGACGTGGCCCTGGCCTGAGCTCTGGGCTATCTGGAGAGGAAACAACCGTGAGCACTGTTGAACTCAACCATTCATTTCATGTAGCGTGGACAAGCTAGGCATGGGCCTAGGTTGAGCTTCCTACAGTTCAGTCCACCATCAAATGTCCTCAGCTGATCTCTTTCTAAGGGCAGTGCATCATCAGAACAAGTGCCAGCTACAAGCAGCACATCACCAAGCAAACCTGAGAGAAACCCCCAGATCAAAGGTTAGCCATTGAGCACAGCTGGTCCCCCAAACCAGGGATATGCACTGTGCTGGGTAGCTGCCAGGGAGACCTTTTGGGGTTCCTGGCTGGCTTGCTTGTTAACACAACAAAAATGGGATTATGTGGTGCAAAGAGCAACTGCCACAGTCTAGGGTGCAAAACCAGACCAGTATTTCTTCCAAAGAACAGCATTAAACCAGGAAAAAAAAAAAACCCAAACCAACAGAAACCCCCAAAACCCAAGACATTAGTTTGTATCTCTTTTAAAAGACACAGTCAGAACCCAGCAACACCTCATATGCAATGCTCATGCCTGCAGAGATGAAATTAGGCTCAGTGCTTCTCCCAGGGAGTGCAGGGATGAAGCATCAACTGAGGAACTCTCACGCTGCTGATTTACATGCTCCAGACCATGGTATACAGATAGCACCCAATGGAGTAGATTATAGGTCATTTCAAGCACAGTATTCTCTATTTAGTGGCAGATATACGTAGAAGTACAGTGTATGGGAACCGACAGAGTGTCTTTACTATTAGATATAATGCATTTACATGGAGTCCTTCCAAGGCAGCTCCACAGAAGCTGTGAACACTCAGTGCATCAGGCAGCCGCGCCTGACCATGAGATGTGCCTCATTCAGCCTGCTGCTGCAAGGCTTAGTGGAAAAAGAGGAGACTTTTGCAGCATGTGACTATGGGCTTTGGAAAACCAGGTAAGCCCAGCTCAACTCTCCAGGTGTCTGACTGCCCTCCAAGTCCCCAGGCTGAAGACGCTGGCTGTAGATTTGTGGGTCAGGACCGAGGTGCTCAGGGGGCTGTGCTCTCAGATCTGGTCTTGGCAGTGGGCTAAACTGAGCACCTGTCCTCACACTTCTGCACCAAACACCATTTCTGGTGTGTTTCCAGCCAGCAGGAGAGAGAGTAAGGGGCTTCTGCCTCTCTTCACCCTGGTACCTCTCCCAAGCACTGACACCATCCAAAGCCCTCCAGAGACAAACAAAATGAGATGTGGGATTTGGCTCCATCCCACCTCTGCTACAACTGTAACCACTGAACTGAGTGCACTTTTCCGGACCAAACCAATGGGAATACCCAGACTCTGTGGCATGGCCGAGGTGCACATAGCATTAGCTTTTCTGGCTGTGCTTGCAGTCCCAGTTGCTTGTGCTGAGGTTGCAGCCCTGCCACGTGCTCTAAGCTCTGTTTAAAGCCTGGCATATGTTTCCTGCAAGGATCCTCTTCCCTGCTTGCATCATATCACCATCAGGAGCATTAAGGGCATAAGGTCCCCAGGACGCTAACACACTCTACCAAGAACAGAGTTTCTTTCAAACTTGCTGAGATTTGAACTGTTTTGATGTGTGAAGGAATCAAATACTCTCTCTGCAAGGGTCACCCAAACAGCTCCTGGGGTTTGTTTGCCCAAGTGCTTGGTGTGCTGCAGCTACAACCCCGGGGAAGGCACTGGGCACCCCTGCACACCAAGCAGCAGGCACCAAGTTGCTACTGTGCCAGTTCATACAGGACAGCCATTCCCCAAATTTGGCCACTGTGAGGAGGTGGCAGGGAGGGTCTGGTGAGGGGACATCCCACACAGGTCTCAACATGGCCCCCTACCAGAAGGAAGCAAAGCAAGAGAAATGCAGCCCACGCTGGTTTTCAGCTCTAGGATACTACACATGGCAGGGCATTTAGTCATATAAATATAGACAGAGAAGAGAGGGACAGCTTCCCCAGACAGAGAACATGAAATACGTGATTCTTTTTTAGGACAAGAAGGTCTCGGACTGCCTACTGCAAAAGACTCATGACATTCTGAGTTGAACCAGGTAAGACTCTTGGCTCCCTAAGGCACCTACTCTTATGAAAGCTGCTTCAGTCTTTAGTTACACAAATTCTTTTCTCTACGAACTGCTCAGGGGACTTAAAGTCCCTCTCAAACTCTCGAGAAGGTTGAATTTTTACAAAAATATAAAATAAATCATCATGATCATACAGAAAGTCCCCAGAACTCTTCAGAAGCAGGAAACTGTAAACAGCAACATCCTGTGTTTCAGTAAATAATTAAAATGCAGAACAGAAACGCCAGCAAAGCAGATGTTGGGTGCAGATTCCTGTAATACCAATTTGGTAGAAGCTCCCACTTCTTACCCACACAGCCATTCCCCACCCCTGCCACCAGTGATACTCCTATGGGAAAAATGAAGTCTTCTGCTAAATACTGTGCTGGCTGCATTTTTCAGCACATCGCTGCTCTGTGGCAGGCCAGCTACTGCTAAGACCAAGGGCAGAGAATCCTTCTCTCAAAAATAAAAGCACTTGCAAAAACCTTTCTCTGTGTCACCAAATAGCTGCAAGACAGGGCAGATGAAGGACAAAGAATTAAGAGCAGGTTGCAGTCCTGGAAGACAGGAACAAGTGAAATGGTTATCAGAAACACTGCTGGTGTGTAAGGGAACACTGCCTGGAGTGCTCACAGGATATTCACTTTTGCAACTATGGCTGGTGCTAAGAAATTACAGGGTTGGCTCCCTATAATTTTATCAATACATTGCCACACCTAATGTGATTTATGATTTTTGCTTGTCATTATCTTAAAGCAGTAGCTCCTGGACTGCTATGAATACATCAGTCTCCTATTCCATTAAAACTGAGAATGATGTTTCCAGCCTGTATACTTTAAAGAGGAAAATTCACAAATGTGCACAACCAAACTTGGAAGACAGTGTAAAGGAATTGTGTAATTTAAAATTTTTATTCCTGTAATATTTGAACACCTAATGCCCATGTTAACTCTCAGAGCCAGCTGAACTACAATTTCACAGCTGTCACAGCCACCTCACAGACCCCACTGACAGCAGGCACAGCAATCCCATCATTTTGTCCCACCAGCTCTGGGCTCCTACTTCTGAGTTTAATGGCAGACACTGCTGGCAATACACAGCTGAACAGCTGCTGCTTGCAGTGTCCAGCTCACCAGCACACTGCAAATACACAGCTGAACAGCTGCTGCTTGCAGTGTCCAGCTCACCAGCACACTGCAAGCTTCTTTCCATGCATTTTTTCAGCATGCATTGACTTAGGTGCATATCAACAGTGCTAAACTAGACAGGCATTGAACCTCTCAGGGCAGGGTTTTGTAGGCAGACTTATTTTTATGCTGCAAAGAGCCTATTGAACCCCCAATCACTTACTGCAGGGTTTCCCCCTTCTCACTCTTAGACATGGCTGTTCTCTTTATAGCTCTATGCACTAACAGAATTCCCCTTGCTTATGTGCATCAGTATTTATCACATCAGGCCACCTGTGGCATTCAAACACCTGATTGGAGATGACTCGGCAGCAAAATTGTGTGGGGAGATGATCTGCTACACAGTAGTAAGTGATTGCAAACAGGCACCAAAAACTCCCAGGTAAGCCACAGGAACAGATACAGATGTTTTCATGAAGCTAGCTAAGCAGAAGGAAGGATATTGTCTATCTATTATCAGCAGACCTAGTCAAACAGACCTCAGAAATCTATTATAGCAAAACATTTTCCTTCTGATTATTTCAGTTTTGATCATGGGATACAAAACTTTAAACTAAACAGAAGTCAAAATTTGTATGGCAGTGTAGCCATTGGCTCCCACCACAATGCCCACATTCCCTTGAAGGTTTTCACAGAAGCGCAAAACCAGCTTAGAGCCAGGCACCAAATTAAAAGCCAAGTTTCCTTGATTTCTTCCTCATCCAAGACCCTCCTTCTTCCCCCATGCCCTGTAACACCTGTGGACTTTATAAGGGTTGAATACTCCTTTGGCCACTTGTTGGATGTCAGAGGGTTTTATTTTTTCCAAAATCAAAGCTGAGCCCTTCTGTTCTGTATCAGGCCAGAAATCCTTGTGTTTGTTGAGAGAAGCCATTACAAGTTAGCTTGTAGAAGGTACCATGCAAAACAGCAGGGGAGTATAAGTTAGAACATGTACCATGAACACCCTAAACATCTCTGAACATCTCTGAACATCTCATAGTAAAAAGGACCACATGAAAGACTTCACATATTTTCTTTACAGTCCTTTGAGATCTGGGAAGAAAAAACAGAAAATGATCAATTTGGTTCCACTTTAATCAGCACTAAAAGGACCTCCAAGCAGGCAAATATTTTCTTGTAACACTCTTGAGGGGCCTATACCATTTTGAAGGGGAAAAAGAAAACTGCTGTCTTTGGCAATGACTGTGAAGGGGTTGTGACATCCTCAGCATAACATCTCTCTGACATAGAGCCAAGAGGTTCAGCATGGACAAAACCAAGGAGGGCAGCGGGGACAAGCAGGCTGCAGGGGCTCTGCCAGGAAGAACGAACTGAAGAGGCTTTAAGATGCTGCTCTTGAGCAGTGTTTTGTAAAGAGCCTATCTCCTAATCCCATCTTCTGATGAAACTGCAGTGTAAGAACGGGAGAGCAACCAAAGAACAGACCTCAAAGATGAGATAAATACCCTTTCCTCTCCACCACCAGCAGCATGCATCCTCGGCAGGGTGCCGGGGGGGGGGGGCAGCTAAGAGGTCCCATACTAGCAGCATGTCCTGCCTGCAGAGCTGCTCTGCAAAGCCCTCCCATCCACAAGGCCACCCTACAATAGCTATGTCTCTGAACACTGCATGTTGTCCCCTTGCCCACAGCTGGCTCCAGCTGGGGACCCTTCCCCCTGGGACTTCTACCAGGGGTGACAGCACATCCATGAAGGTGACCACCACCTCCCAGGAGAGCTCACCGAGGCCAATAAAAAGCGCCTTGCTGGCTCCCCTCCACCTTTCATTCCTGCATGGAGCCAATTCTGCTCCTCCAGAAGTCACCGGCTGCTCTGAGCACACCACAAGCTACTCAGAACACTTTCTGGCCCCTCTCTAAGTCTTTGGAAAGTACCTGCTGTATCACTGGCTGTTTCTGCAAATAGATCTATACCAAGTCATGTGGCTTTCCTTACTTGGCTTCAGGTCTTTCTGCCAACACGACAGATTTGGGCTCCTATCTGAAAGGTGAAGGCAGATGAGATTTGTCCACCCTATCATAGCAGGAGTTCAGTTATTCCTCAGCAAACAGTACAAGGAAAGAGAAAGAGCACGCAGTTGACCAAATGCAAGGATTCTGTAGAGCCTGCACATGGGATGAAACACTCCTGCAAGACGTTACCCTATGACAGCTTAAGCAAAGCTCTGTCACAATGTCACCCAGCTAATACCCGAGTGAAAGGAGAGCTGCTTACACCAGTATTGATCCATGACCACGAAGGGACACAGCACACTGCTGCCTGTGATCAGGAGGGGTAGCCAGCATGTTTTGCCCGGATGTGACCCCTCCCAACCCAAAGGGAGGAAACCTGCTGTTTCATTACTGCCTGTTAGTAATGATGAGCACTAGGTAGTGAGTTTTTCACCTTTGTGCTGCATTGCAAGCATTAAAATTGGCAAGACTCCTATCTGATAACTGCAGGCCATTTACCAGCCCTGTTTGATACATGTGGAACCAATGAAGAAAAGTGAAGCAACGTCTGCAGTGCTCCTGATGAAAGATCTCTTTGAACCCAGAAGCTCTGGCTGGCTGGAACTAGACCCTGCTCACCAAAATCCATCTAGACACAGCACCCAACAGATGATGCTGCCATGGCCCATGCCCTCCCCTCCCTTCCATGCCTCAACTCATTTCTGACAGTTTCCCCTCATCCTCTTCTAAAAATAGAATTTTTTTTTTCTACACACCTGGTTGCAGCATTTTTGTTTGATTTTTTTTCTTTTGGGGCCCCCCCCCAAAAAAAAACCAAACAAAAAAACTACCCAGGACTGTGTCTGAGAAATCAGGTTTCCAGTATGGTGCTGCAGAGACCAGAGGATTTCAGGGTTGTTCCTCAAGCCTCTGTTATTAGTGAGATTTGGGAGGCTGGGCTGTATCACCCTGGGCTGAGAATACAAAGCCAGAAATGAAAGAGCAAAGAGCAGCTTGTGTGAGAGGCCTTTCATTCAAAAGGGAGGAGTGAGCCCCAGTGAATGCCTTCAACACACCATCGATGCAAAATCCTGAGGCCACCAATTAGCCTGAGCATGGGGAGAGGGGCAAGCAGAGCAGGCAGGACCATAGTCCTGTGCACCAGCAGGTGCATTCCAAACAGCCCCAAAAGAGGAGAGCTCCTGGGTAAAACACAGCCTAATGACCATTATTTCCAAGAACACAAAGTAACTTATCTGTAAACATCACTCCCCCAACCAGGCATTAGCTGAGGAAAAAAACAGCTTTGGAGAGAGAGACTAATTACATAGTTCTCAACAGCTGGACTTTGATCGTAATTACAGTGCCTTCTTCATCTTACATTAGTGACTTTCAACAGCAGCTAGGTGGGCACTTCTTGGAAGGTGGAAATCCTGCTCATTTTATGACTCAGAGCTAGCCTGGGTTTTCTGCAGCACAGGATGAGCTGCCACAGTACCATCCAAACAAGTAATTCATGGGGGTTAGCGACTTGGCACTTCAGCGCAGGTGCTTCTGTCCTCACAGCAGCACCTTCCCTTGCCCAGGAGCCAGAGCACTGAGCCTGCTTTATCACTGATTTCAAGCGTTTCATGCAAATCCCTTTCATAAAGAAAGCAGAAGTAGAAAAACTTTGAGGTTTTTGCTCAACTCTGTTATTGCTGAATTTTAACATCTCTTAGCTCTTTCTGTTTAAGAAGAAAGATGAGCACACTCAGGATATACCTTTCCAACCTCACTTCAGACATTCACATACTACATTTGCATCCCTCACTTCTGCACAGGGATGTATGTCCCAATCACTGCCCAGTGCCCATCTCTCAGCTGGGCTGTAGCTCCAGCACTGAACTCCAGTGCCCACAGCAAAAAGTGGGGCTGTGAAGGAGGAGGCTGCTGTCCCGTGCCCCAGCTGAATTGTCTGTACTTTTGTGTGATGCAGGGGATGCTTTGCTTTGATACCCACAAGAAATAAGTAGCCTAAACAAGAGATCTGGGCAGTTGAGACAGAGGTTGAAGTGACCAAAACAATAACACACAGCACTGGGAGTCTGGGCACCCAGCTATTTTTCCTCATGTGTGGCACTGAATTACTGTGTTGTTTGAATATACCACACCAGCAGCACATAGTTTCACTGCCATGAAATGACAGGCAGTAGTATACAAGCATTATAATGGCATATTAGTTAACGCTCCCAAGCGTGATCTGTGTTCACCTCTTGACAGAGGAAGTGTTTTAGCTGGCTCCCACATTGTCTGCCTGCCGGACACCCCCAAAGCGAAGAGATTAATAGATGAGGCAATGGCAGAGGATAAATCTAAGCCACAAATCTTAGAGCTAACTGGGATTTATAATTGCTTCCCCCTCCACACTGACCTACAGGGAAATCTGTCACACACTCCCACTCACCCCCACCCCATTTTAACAGGGTTTCAAACAAACACTTTTCACTATTGTTATTTTGCTGGCATGCCTCAGTGTTACCAGTTTGTTGTTTAGATTGTTACTAGATACAATTTTAAAGTTGCAAAGAAGAACACTGGTTTAAGCTAAAGAAAGCACTTTGACCACATCTAAGCAAAAGTGTTTCAAACTGTGTAAATAAATGTAATTATGAAACTATTCAATTTTGTTAAATCAGTCACACAAATGTCACCCAGCATATAGTGAATATCCAATCAATGGAGCTTAGAACTGAAGACCACCTATGTCTTCAGACTGAGAAAAGTATCTCTGGGACCAGCTTTTAGCTGATTTTTGACCTGCAGCAGAGCACAGTCACTAATAACTGGACAAATGCCACTCTCAGCTCATGTAAACAGACATGCATAACAGCTGAGATGTTATTACTCTAAGTTACATCTTGACCAGGTTTTGACTGAGGGGTGTCACAAACTATCTGCCCCAAGCTGTCCTGAGGCTTCCTACACTGCAACCATCACTTAAAATCTTATCATACTGCTAAGGCACATGGCAAGGAACAGCATTTCTAGTGAAAGGCCTGGCTTGCTGGAAGATGCAGATTTGAAGGGCAGAAAGGCCCATTTTAAGAGTTCTACAGAATAAAGCCAAGGGATTTTTTTTCTTTAATTCCTGTTCCAGCTGGTTTTTTTTGCCTGAGCCACAGCACCAATTTCATGAACCTGTTCTTTGACATGGGATGGGGTGTGACTGGCAAGAGTTCACAGGGTCTGGAAAGCTGTCCCAGAGCTTCGGTACACTTCCCAGTGCATCTTCATGCTTTCCAGCTGGGTTTGGGGGTTTGGTTGGGTTTTTTGGGGTTTTTTTGTTTGTTTGGGTTTTTTTTATTTTCTTTGTTTGGTTTTTGTTTTTTTTTTTTTTAATTTTCTATTTGGGAATTCGCCTGGCTGTGGCTTCCAGCCACTGAAATTTATTTGTCTGCTAAAGAACCCACCACTGCTAGTCTGAATCCACCTTCCCAGGTGGGCACCGCTGTTGTACTGCTCTTCTCCTGGACACATGTATGTCCCTGCCAGGGTCAGTGGGGCTGGGTGGATTTGCAGGAGATCAGAGTATGGCTGTGTGTGCCCAGCCAGCCCTGGGGCTCATGTTGTGGAAGGTCTCATTGGGGAAACCAATACCCCTGTCTTCATTCCATATTCCTCTGCCACGGCAGCACAGCCAAAGACCGTGCGCTATTTCCCAGCTCCCCTTCTCTCCTTCCCCTCTGCTGGCCCCAAAAGCAGCCCCTCGTTGCTGCCAGGTCTCCACACTCCTCCCCAGGATCTTCAAACAGCAGTGGCACGGAGCACCCAGTGGATTAAGGGGGGATACCCCCACCCCACCCCCCAAACATTGCAACAAATCATGGTAGTGGGGGGAAAAGAAAAAAAAAAGAACAGATCACAAAGCTGCCTGTAACACTGTGGGCTGGGTGACAGTGACCAAGTCCTTTCTTCAACAGGCAGCTATGCAACACAAGCAGCCTTCCCCAGCACCCTGCAGAGGATGCAGGGTTAATAGTTAACCCTTCCGGGGACCGAATGCCTTTGTGAGACAACAGCCAGGGCTTTTTCAAAAGACAGCCAGAAACTAGTCTTAAAGTAGCTCAACAAGTGACTGTGCTTGGAGGATTTCACCTCTCCGAACTTTATGACTGGAAAAATACCATCTACATGTCATTTACATGCTTAAATATAGTATCTTCTATTGGGAGAAACAAACAAACTGACAATGTGATACTGTGATACCTCGTGCGGACATGCTCTTTTATCTGCTGGAAAGTTATAAAACTCAGCGTAACAACAAAGCTAAAATAAGAATGGTTGTCAGGCTCTGAGGTTGGCTGTTAGACAGAATGAAAAAAATATTCTTGGAAAAGTGCTCTCTCTTAGAAGGCAGTTTTTTCTTCTCTGAATCTTTTAAATTATTTATTTGCCCATTAAAATTCCAGTATCTCAGAGCTTAATTGTTAAGCTCATTCTTTCCAGAAGCTTTTTCATTTAAAGGAACAAATAAACACACTATAGAAAGCTAAAGCAATTCCTGTACTACTCAAAGCACAGAGTAACCTTCTGCTCCAAAACACAGGGAAAAGATACTATCAGCTTTCATGTTATTTATCATATATTTGTTTCTCTAATGCCAAAGAGGAAAAGGGAGATATCTTAAACGGATGCCTATAATTAAACAGTAACCTGTTAGAAAGCCAAAAATAATAATAAGCTCCACTGAGCATGAAGAGAGTGGCACATTTTTTCCGCGTGCAGCCCAGCTGCCACTGGACGATAGCAGAAAAGTTAACAATTACACAAGACACTCAGATCAAACCTGTGATAGGAGAGAGTTACGTCATGCTCAGAGACTCACCGCTGGATGCAGGGATCAGGGTAGTACTGCAAGGTGGTGAAAGGTGCTGGTTCAAAATTCATTTCCTTCGAGCCCCTCTTTGGGTATAAACCAAAATAAAACAAATAAATAGATATAAAGCCAGCAGGCTAAAAGCAATAATGTCAAGTGGTACACGAGGTACAACTTTAGAGATTTATTTTACACTTGCGAATGGGTGGGATCTCCCAGGGACTTGGCCAATGGGATTCATCGAGTGACCTGAGCATCACCACCAGTCCCTCCTCACCAGCTGGGCATCTTCTGCATGGATATTTTCCGCTCCTCTCAACATCCTTAATAAACTTTGGTGTACGCCAGCCACACTTGTTGTTGGGAGCTCATCTGGGGCATCTCTGAACTTCTGATCTCGCCAGTCATTGGTTGCCTTCCCGCCTGACTTCACAGTTTAATTTTGGCAGCTCTTGCAATTTTGTAAACTGCTGTGGCCGCTGGTCATCCTTGTCTCCAGATGGCTGGAGTTTCCTCTGCTGGGTGCAGCGTCCGTGCTGAATTTTGTCATGCTTTAAAAGCTTTCCTTGTCAACTCTGTGGCTAGTACCTGCGTAAAGTTGCCTGGGGAAATTTTCAGTCTCTCGCGCGCCACAGTTCAAACAGTCTGTTGTGGTCACAGTTTCAAAAGCTGAATGACAAAATATGGGGAAATTCCTCAATTAAAATTAACTCTGAACTTTTGCTCCTCTGCCTCCCCTTCCTGCCCTCCTCCCCCCAAGAAAACGATCAGATGTAATTGTTAATGTTTCCCTCTATATCTTTTGGTCTTTTTTTCTGAAAAGAATTGAGATGATATAGAAATCTTTCATTGTTTTGGTGTTATGCAAATAATATATACATTTTCCACATAAAAACCCCAATATTTTTCAAATATCTGGAGGAGAAAATAAAAGTGAGAAAAGAAAATAGAAATCATATCTTAATCGTATCTTTTTCAGGCCACTAAGGCTTAAAGAAACAAGAGTGAAATGAAGTCCACCAAAACAAACTACCAAAGATGAAAAGCAGATTTGATTTTCCTGAAGGAAAATAAAAGCCAGGAAGGAAGGCACCCTCCCCTCCCCCCCACTTTTTTTTTTTTTTTTTTGAGTCACAAAGAAAATCATTCAGGAAAGCAACCTGTTTTGTCCCCCTGTTTTTCCCCCCTCCACAGCTCATCCAAATAGTACAGGCTGTAAACCTATCCTGGTTTTGTGGTTTTGGAGAATGAATGAAATATGAATCAGGAGCTAAATTAAAATGGATTCCAGCAGGAAAAAATAGCGTCCATGTATCTATGCACCAGTGGGATTGCATCTTCAAGCAGACCTATATGTTTGTGTGTACGAAGATAGGAGAAGGGGCTGCCCTATAGCTCACCTATAGTGCATATTTTGTGCTGATGTCAGCACAAATATCAACCTCCCTAGCAAAAGCCAGGAGCCCTCCAAGACGGCAGCGACTGCCTCTTATTTTTTCCCTCTGTGTTTTCCTTGTAGGAAATTTTGGTTCGAAGAATGTCATGTGGAAACATTTTCTTTGCTGCCTGTGCCAGGGTGGCAGGGGAGCTATTTCAGACTTGACATTCTCCACCCACACTCAGCCTGATAGTTCCTAACATCTGTGAATTGTGAATCCTATAAACTCGCAGGGCTGATCCCTGGCCAAGTCCAAGCAGCTTTAGCTATGATAAGTGGCATTTGCCAAGGAAGAGAGGCTGGAAGTGAAGGATGTATTTATTAACTGAAGTTAAGGGCTCCCTCACTGCCAGACACTGCTTCCCCTGCCTGGCCTGCGGAGGAGCAGTAATGTGAAACACCTTTCTTCTCTCAGGCTGAGCCCTGGAGTAAACACCAAACCTCATAGTCTGCATCATTGGGGAAGAATTGTGGAAGTGTCCAAACCAGGCTCTGCTGGGGAGAGGAGAGGGGGAATCACACCAGAGCTTGTGTACACATGATGCAGCCCAGGGAGCATGGCTGCAGAGAGGCTGCATCCCCTTCTGTGGCTGAGATCAGGGCTGTGCTTACCCCTGTGTGGCTGACTCTCCCAGGGCGGCAAATGCCTCCAGGGAATGGGCAAGGATGGCCAGGGGCCAGCACAGACTTGTGCTCCACACTGCTAGCCTGGTTCTGGTCTAGGCTTTGAGCACCTATCCACTCTTTACCAAAGACACAGATGGCAAGTCCTCTGCCTGCACAAACCATTTGAGCAAGAGCTTGGGTTCATGCTCTCTTGCTCCAGGACTCCGTTTCAATTTGCACCCATGGGTGTGAGTATGGACAACCAGCCTGGCTGGGGAGGTGTACACAGGCACCAGACTGGGCTGTGGGTACACTGCTGAGACCTCATGCTTGCACCTAGAGACACACCAGAAGCTTGCTGGATTTCTTCTACCATGCCCGTGGTGGGACTAGCTGTTACTTCTGCAGGCCTGGCTTCACAAAAAAAGCAGCCATGCATTGTGTGCTCTCCAAACAGCCTGGAAGAGTCTGTCTTTCCTGACAGATTTCAGCCTAAAAGGTATAAACCTCATGCAAAAGAAACACTGTGTGAAAACAGCTGGTCTCATGAATCCTGCTCCACCTACATCTCCATGGGACCTGGAGAAGAGTCCTTCCCAGCATGGCCTGGGTGCCAGGGCCAACACACTGGGAGCAGGGGAACACTGGACAATTCCCACCTGGAGACTCACTCTCCTGGTTTTGGCCACTCTCCTGACCTGGCATATGCCCAGATAATGCTGTGTGGCCAGATCACACATCCCAAGAGCTTTGTGAAGTACAACAGGCAGCTCCTGGAATTGATGCTGCTGGGCTGTCCTCTGCCTCCAAGGGCGAACCCAACCTCTGGTTTTACACTACCTGAACTCTGCATAGCAGAGTACCCCTTGGTACCTTGGGCACATTAAACACAAGCCTGTTACAGCCCAGACAACCAATCCTGTGATTCCTGCTTTTAGTGCTGAACACATCTAGCAGCACCAGTCAAGAAGAGGTAGTTAGTCTCCAGTTCACAATTCACACCAAAAGAATAACTTCTCCTAAAAAGCCATAATTAAATTAAAAAAGCACCACATAATTATAATGAGAAGTAGTTGCTTGGAGCAGGGCTCTCTTCTCACTCACAAGGCACCAATGGAAGGGGGTGTCTAGCAAGGACATTTCCATAAAAACTTCAAAAGGGGCCACCAACTGCCCAAGGTCCTTACCAGCCCTCGTGCCTGGGGCTGGGCAAGTGCAAATCACTCATGGTTTGGCTGGTTTTGGCAGTGCATACAGCACCTGGCTGCTTTTCCCAGATGGCTGGACATTTTCAGACTCCCACAGAGATCTGGACGTGTTCTGAAGTAGCTCAGAAAGTCTATCTTTTGCTTTTCCCAGCTGGAAAACAGAGCCATGGAAACACATGGATGATAGTGCACAAAAACCACCTGTAAGAGCCATCAAGTCTCCTGATTTCTCTCCCACAGCCCCAGCTTCCTTCTTCCCCTCTGCTCACAGCCAACATTTAGCTGTGGGTTGATTCACCATGAATTTAGGTAAAGATATCTACCATTGCAGTTAGACTGTGTCAAAATCCTCTCAGCTGCAAGGCGCTCCTTTGCATAGCACAGTCTGCAGTGGAAACACAAGCCACAGGGTGTGTGCATGTGTGAATTGCCAGTACCCCATGCATAGCTGGGAGGCTCTCAAGGCTCAATGGTATTTGGCCAACCTCATTTGCACTGCCTTAAAGAAAAGCTACTGGGAGATTGAGCCCAATACACCCGAGAGCTGAAGATTTCAGAGGGGTTCTGAGAGGGTATGTGAGGGCTAGCTAGCAAACTTCAGCACAGCAGCTTGGGAGCACAGGCAAGGGTGAGCTTCTTGCAGTAGCAGACCTCAAAGACAGTCAAGAGGATTCCTCAAGAGGAAGGTTGTGATATCCTCAGTGTTCACAACCCTTCCTAGGAGGTTTCCTTGCTGGTAGCAAGGGTGATGCTAATCTAACAGCAGCAGGCACATGTCCTGCAGAAGCAGGGCGGAAGCCGGGGTGTCAGGGATCTGTCTGGCTAGCGGATTTACAGCCGAGCCTCTAGTGCTTGCGGTAAACAGGCAGCACAGGGATATGTGGAGGAAGCATGTGTGTAGGTGGGCAAGAATGCAGGGCATCACTCCACCACTGCTGCTTTCACGTCTGGGAGAGAAAAAACAGCCAGAGAAACAGCTGTGGACTATTCTCCCATTACCCCTCCATGCACCCTCTCTCTACGGCTTCAATTTAAGCTGTCATTGAAACAACCATGATATTATGTTTTAGTGGAGGCAAACATTTATATCCTCAGGAAGAGGCTACTGGGGATTTATAATGGTCTCACCATCACCACCCAAACTCAGTGTCAGGATGCCTGTGTGCCAGCCCCAGTCCTGAACAAGGATGAAAGGGGGAGACAGTTTCTGGACATCTCTGTGCCTCCAGTCCTGATCTATGGGTGTGAGGACATCTGAACAACTTGGAGCTAAGGAAGATGGGGAAGGGGAGATGCCAGCTTTGCTCTGAACCATCTTTGCAACTGCTGGCTTCAGGATTTGCCTGGAATCAGCCCCACCCTTTACAGCAGGGGATGAAACGTTTCATTCACAGCTTGGGGTTTCCAGGGGAGTGGTTGTGGTCGTTTTGTTTTTTGGGTTGGTTTTTTTTTTAAGTTAAAATTAATTTCTTTCAAGAGCAAGAAGTCTGTGGATATTTAGGGATTTTTTGTTAGAAAGAGTTGGAGAGGGAAATAATTCCCTCTCACCAGCAATAAAATGTCTTTAGCTTGCCTATCCAAGAGAACAGAAATACACAATGTCAGTGTCTCTTTTGAGCACATTTTCCAATTTCAGCTATGTGTTACAGATGTTTACGGGTCTCAAAGATATTAAGATCTTAGGAGTTTCATGAACAGAAGCAAGCAGAGGAAAGACAACTTTTCAGTAACTCCAGTGAAGGGAAAGAGGCAACAGGAACATGACCCTCGGAGACTTTGGAGGATCTACCCAAATGCTGTGATGGCGAGAAAAACTTCCCTAACAGTTCACGTTTTGCCTCCAGCCAATCTCTGATCCTACTGCTCCAGAAGTGTCAGATTTCTGGCTTTTGGCTCATACAAGCCGTCTCACTCACCCTCCATACTGAGAGAAAAGGACAGGGAGAACAGCAAACATAAAATAAATAAATAAGTAAAATTACCGCAATTCTACACACAAGTCTTCCCCATTCCCCCAGCACCTCTTTTGCCTAGTGCAAACATAAACCAGTAAAAAAAAGGGGTACTCATACCCCAGCCCCCCCCATGCTGGCATTGCTCTGCACGAGGAGCCCAGAGCTACTGGTGGGGACATGAGGGCCTGACACCAGCAGCAGCTCCAGGACTGTGTTGTGCAGATGCAGCTGCAGCATCTGCAGTCCAGGGCATGCTTGGTCACCAATGGCCAAGTCTGGGCCCAGGATGGGTGACAACTCAGTGAATAGTCCAGCACAACCCTAGGCACATCTATAAAGAAGCTGACAAAGGTATCTTAATGTACCGCTCCCCACATCCTCCTCCTCCATCTAAATCTGAACATATCAATGCTAACAACCATGGACTTCAAAATACATGCCAGCTTCAAGCTGCTGTCTGCATGTGATACCACACACCTGGAGTTCTGCGCCGTCCTCATGGTGGCCATCAACTGTTACGTAGAGCTAGAAAGAAACAAAGGAGATAGCAGTGTTCCAGCCCTGCTCAACAGGACAACGTGAACTGCTTTTAGAGCTATCTGGTTGCCTTTGGCATCTCCTGTGATATCTGTAGTGTCAGTATCATCCACTTGCAGTGAAGGACAGTATAGTTTGGTGTTTTCCTTTGCAGGGATAACAAATGGTTTCATGAGGCATAAACCACTTCTTGAGGATTTGTCCCCAGAATCTTGTCTCAGTAGAGACTCAGATGACAGGGACTGTAAGACTGACTACCCCACAGTGGAAAAGCTGAAGTCTTCCATTTTCTCCCCCCTCACCATCACCTACTTTGTAGTCATCATCTGTCATGACATGCCATAGTTATCTGCTTGAGCAACCCTGAAACTATTAATACTTCCAAGTCACCCAGAACAGCTACAACAGGAGCTTCCTACTGTTTCCCCTTCTACTCCAACCCCACAGCTTCCAGCAAAGTACTTTTCATTCTTCTCCAGTTGTCCCAAACATTTATGGAGACTTCCAGCTCCCACGGGACAGTTAGTGGCTTTCCTTGTTTGCTCCAGGCTTTCCCATCTCCCAGGTCCCAGGGCAGAGATGTGTTAGGAGCAAGCTCAGAGCACCCATCTCAGCAGGTTAATCGGGACTGTGCTCTGGGCCTCCCACAAGTGCCAACTCTGCACGTTTCCTTGGGAGCACTCTGAGCCAAAGAACCTGCCTGAGGCTGGCTTCACTTTTAATGCATCAGCCTTTATATCTCACTGACCACCAATCAAGATTCTCATAGATATAGTTTCCTACATCACAGTCTGGCACTAAAACCTCAGTAGAGCTATGGATGTCCCCTTTTCTGGAGACATTCCCACCACTGAGGGATGCATTGTTTTGGGTGGTTTTTTTTTGTTTTGTTTTGTTTTTTGTGGAAGTGGGGGCAGTGGGAAGGTTTGCCCCTTGATTTCACATAGCCAGAAGGAGATGGTATGAAAGGAGGCTTGAAGCTTAACAAGTGTTTTGGAAGTTGCAGTCTCCATTTTCTTGCCATTGAGGAGTCAAATAAAACTAACTGTAAGGGTAATACCATCAGTGAAGAACAAATATGAACACTAGAGGGATTTCCCTTAGCTGTTACTAAACTAAACACCAGGGCTCTTCTATAAAGAGAGAGCAAAAAGAACCAGGTCCGAGACCAACACCAGGCCACCAACATCCCAAACTGGAATTTTACTCTGTCTCCCTGACATGCCACAGAAAAGAAAAACCCAAGCCTTACAGTATTCATGACCATGTGAAGAAAGTCAAGACACAGAGCAATGACTATAGTGAAAAAACAGAAACAAGGCCAATAGGAGGCTCCCCTCCTGCAGTCAGCTCCTCAGCAGTGCTCTGGTCCCAAGAGAGCCTGCCCTGTCCTCGAGAGCTGGCAGGACACCGTGCAACTCCCACAGGAAACTCCCACTACCCGAGGCTGAGAGGGAGAGACAGACCTGCCAGGCAGAGGGAATTTCCCTCCCTGACATCAGTGCAGCTGTGCCACTGTCTCTGGGCGTTCCCGAGACATAGCGGGGCCAAAGCCTGGGCTAAAGCTGGGCTGGAGGCTGGAGCACCCCAGGACAGGTGGCAACACCCCACCATGGGGTCAGGATTGCATATCAAAGGGGTGGCAGGAGCTGTGTAGGTGGAAGGCTTGGCCTCCCCGTACAGCTGCCGTGAGACATGTCTGGCATTCTGGCAAGAACCACGCCACAAATACACATGGTGTCATCACACCCTGCAGGGTCAAGCGCAGGTTGGGGACAGAAACACCAGTGACCACATCCTTATGGGTGAAAGCCTGCCCCAGCTCCACTGGGTGGTGGGGTGGGTGGCAGAGGAAGGCAGGACCAGGAACTCCCTGGAGTTTCCCTTCAGTTTTCTAGCACAGGCTCACACTCATCCTCTCACCCCAGAACCATCACAGAGTTTTCACACACTCTGCTCCCATCTCCCAGGCCTTCACATCAGAAACCAGAGGTTGATGCATGGGCATTAAGGATATCAGCTTCTGAAGTGCTGGTGACAGCCAGCAGCACCAGACCAGAAGCAAATGAAAGAAGAGATTTGCTCTACATGAAGCAAGATAAAAGCTTTCAGCAAGTTGTCTGCATGGAGAGATTCACTCAGACAGAAAGTCACTAACAAGGATGGTATTCATTGTCAGCCTCCATGGAGGACACAGAAATGCAGCAGACTGAATATTACTGCATGACTCGTCTTTCACTCCCTCTAACTTTTCTGTGTGAGTCAGAGATGAGCCGAATTGCAGCAATATCTTGTTGCTGCTGTCATCCCCTGCTCTTTTCCATGTCCTGCATACCCCACACAAGCAGAAACCTCTCTATCCTTTTGGCAGCTTCAGAAAATAAATACTCCATGCAAAAGCAGTGGTCTTGAAAGAATTTCTCATTTCCAAACAGGATACAAAGAAAAACTCACTGCTTGACTGGCATGGCTCTAGTTCCCAGCATTAAGGCTATGTCTCTCCTGCAGTACAAGGTGTAAGCACAGCTCCTGCAGGCATACCCAAGCTAATGGGATTGAAGCCAGTTCAAGAACCAGTAGCAATTAAAATAAAAATCCCCAAAGTATTAACCACTAGTGATGGAAGCCCTGGTTGCAAACCTGCACATCCTCTGCTGAAGCCTGTACTTCCACACCTCCCTAGCCAGCAGTACCCAGTTCACCCAGATTACCATTAACGTGGGTGTGTTCACACAGGTAACAATTGGCCTCCTGACTGTGCTGGAGATACAGCCCGAGAACACCTGCATTTAGGGGCACCAGGGACCTTTTCCAGGCTTACAACTTGAAAAACAGTAAGGATAGGACATGCTCAGCTTTGCTAGTCAGTCCATCCTCTTCAGGATGGAGCGCAAAATCCACTTAATCAGAGACAGTAAAGTATGTGGGCATAAAGCAAGGGTTTAGTGCCACTTAAGTAACATGTGAAAGTTAATAAAAACCTTCCCCTCCTCAGAGCAAAGCTCAGGGAAGCTGAAGAGCCAGTGTTTCATGTCTTTATGGAGAAGGTAATGACTTAAGGAGAGTCTCTTGCATTACCCCCATCCTTGCACTTTGATGTTAATAGCCCGTATATGCATCCTTGAAAAAACCCAAACCCTCATATGTGATGATCAAAACTTCACACTTCACTTTTTCCAAAGTGAAACAATTTCTGCTGTGACTCAGCCTAAGCACGTCATACGTTGCAACCTTGAAGCAGGCAGAAGATTAACCGTCCGTCCCAAGCTCTCAACTCAGCCTTCAGCTTTTCAAGCCAGGGTAAATTTCCCCATTGCCACGGGACAGCAGAAGCCAGCATCGCTCTTCACTAGGAAGCAGACCTGCCAGAAGCAACACACCAGCTAAACAAGAGGTCCCTAACGCACAGGCGATCCTAGGTTTTTAGAAACCCAGTCCCTCCTTCGGGGGGAATCAAACCTCCCCTGCTGTACCAAGGTGCAGCACACAGCGGGCAGATTGACAACCAAGAGATGATTTCCAAGAATCAACCTCTAGCGATGTAACTAACATGTGTCAAGGCGGCGCACATCTGCCGCACAGGAAAGCGAGTTATTGCGAGCACGAGTAACAGTGCCACCTGGTGCTCCCTGCCCGGGCCCGAGTGACAGCCCTGCACCCACGGGCACCCACCCAAACCGCCTGGTGCTCGTGGGAACGGCTCCGAGGAGCAAAACAGACTTCTTTGCAAAGTCTCACTGCTGAGCGCTGCTGCTGTCATCTTATGGGCTGGCAGGTCAGAAACACTCGACTGGGGAGTAAGGGTAAGGGTGAGAGGGGTTGGNGCCAGCTTTCCTGAAAAGTCTTGCAAGCATGAGTTTTAGTGGAGCTGAGCTAGGTGCCTCCTTTCCCCGTCCTATTACCATCCTTCAGAAGGCTGAGTGAGCCAAATCCTGCCTTTCAATGTCTCTGCAGCCCCCTGACTTTCCATACTCTTTTGCAGGGGCTGTTCCAGATTCACTTAGAGACCATGGTCTCTGTGGGTGTGAAAGCAGAGGTCGTCTCCATCTTGCAGGGGTGCACTAGCCTTAGAGAACAAGGGTACTTTAGCCCCTAGGCCCATATTTGAGACAAATGCAGAGCTGGGAAAGGTTCCTGCCTTTTTTTTTTTTTTTAAGTCAACCTTCTTAAGGGTAGGGCTCCAAAGCATGGTACAAGTTGCTCAAACAGCATCAATTCAGAAACTTTAACACTGCCGGCCTCCTGCTCAAGGATTCCCAGGCAGCATCCACAGTCTGCATTAACTCTGCTAAAAGTAACAGCTTTCGCAAATCCTGTGGAGCCCACCTACTGTACACACAACTCCTGCACCCCAATCTGCTGCAGCTTGAGACAGCACCAGAGGGACAAGCAAAATGTGTGGGATGCTGTCGCACATTAGCCATGGAGCAGTTATGGGCTGCCTGCATGCCTATAATCCACAATAAATGTCAGGTAATTGGCTTTCCCTTCACTATGCAAGAGGTGCCACCCAAGTCTTCCTGGGACAGGTACTGGAAGAGGAGGGGCCACCCAAGGCTGATCTCAGCTTTGAGAAAAACCTGTTACTTAACACAGCTCTTTCCAGCCTGCTGGAAGGGAAGGAAGGAACACCTCCAAAACCTCTCAGGCGGCTGTAGCCCTAGCAACTGCATCACTAATCTACTAATGGATGTCCCAATATCTCAAGTAGATACAGGTGAATCTTTTCAGTAAGTCATCTGAGAAGATGGGGAATAGGAATGCTCATAATAGCATTTTCTCTCATGTCTTCTCATTCTCCAGGAATAGTCCAGAACCATGCTTGTTCTTTTTCTGGGAGAGCTGGCATCTCATACCTTTGGCAGGTTGTATTACAGACTCCCTCTGCTGTAAATACAAGTAGAAAATAAAAAAACCCAAAACATAACACACACCCCACCCCCCACCCCCACCCATTTCTACAGTCTGCAAAGCTCCCAGTAAGAACTCTCCATGTTTCTTTGCCTGATGCTATCTCCTAGCCCCATCTCCTGTCTCCCAGGAAATGGGAAGCTTATTCAATTGCTTCCAGTTCTAATGTCGTGAGGTCTCTAATGATCCATACTTGAGAGTGGTGTTGAATATGCATTGAATGATATTACTGATAACACCATTTAAAACAGCTTTATAAATAAATATGTCCCTGTCTAAGAGCAACTAATAAATGCCTCTTTCCAAATAACTTATCCTAAAGCATAGCAATCAATTACTAGGCAGACAGGCTTTAAGAGTCTCTTCTAAAACAGATTGCAACATGTAGATTTTGTGTTGTTAAAACAATTCACATGCCTTTTTCACACATGATTTCAAGTTACTAAGGTAAGCAAGACCACACAATATAACTTAATACATAGCAATCAAAAATTTCCACACAATCCTTTAATATAGAGCCATGTCCCTATGTAATAAGTGATGCAACAGACTTTCCCTGAAGTCTCAATTGAAGCTCAATTGAAGCTTAAGCCCAGCAAAGAAAGAATTAAAATTCTTTGGTTGCTGCTGAATCACTGGCTGCATTGGGTTATTTTACTGTGCATTAGACTTTAATTATAACTAAGCTCCAGCCATCTGTTCTACTCACTAATTATAGATGCAACAAATATTTCACAATTCCAACCGTTACAGAGATCTAAGAGAGCTCAATCTATGGAGTGCAAGGTTGGCTTCATTAGGACCTTTTGTACTCTTTTTTTAAAGCACTGGGGAAGGGGAAATAATACTCTGTACATTAAGCTCACTGTTGTTATTAATCCTAGGAGGCCTTTGCTGCATCTGCTTTCACACCTCTTAGAAGGACTGCAAACTTACCTCTACAAGGGCCACATTAGTGCTACCTGCTGGTGGCCTCTAACCCAGATATTGCTGGTACCATAAGAGCTTGAGAGAGGGATGAGCAATTCAGATCACCTGCTAAAGGCTCATACCCTGAAGCATCAGCAGTTACAGCATTTGGAAAGGACTCTGGCAGATAAGTTCTGGGCTTTTTTTGCTGTGGAGGCTGAAGGTGCTTCCACCCATATCTGTCCACCTGGGTCCTTCTGCTATGGTTGTTATCACACCACACATCCTACTAGGATGAGTCCCTGCAAGTGCTTCAGCTGTATCACTTCATGGACCAGTGTCTCATCAACATGAGAAAAGGCAGGACTGTCTTTAGGCATCCTATTGTGAACAGCAGCAGCTGAAGACAAAGCCCCCATCCTGTCCCCTTCATGCCTGCTGCAGCAATAATCATCTCAGCATGATGGCCAAGCAAGGAGAAGGCTTGGATGAAGGTGTGACAGCACCCTAACCAGCCAGAGCTACCATGCAGCACAGCTTGCTTAGTGTGAGCATTGTTAACAACTCTCCCTGCAGAGCTGGGCCAGCCTGCCCTTGCCTATAGACTAGTTGATAGCCTGAGAGGAGAAACTTGCTGTAGACTGTGGAGCCCCTCTGTCACCTTCCCAACAGCTCTGCCCACTGTCAGACACAGCTGCAGCTGCCTCACTGTGCCACCACCTCCTCCCTCCACAGCACCGCCCAGTCCAGAACTCCAAGCACACTTATAACTAGCTATAGGGTGTGTTTGTGCCTACACAAACCACCTGGACAACTGCCCAGTGTTTGTAATTACACACACCACCACTGACCTAGGCAATCCCTTGACCAATAATAAAGTCAGATGCCCAGTGAGCTCCAGACTGGTTATTCATCACAAAAAGCTTTTGTTTCACAGTAGCTGTCTGTAACTGCATTCAAACCCAGGTGTGGAGAGGAAGGTACCTCCTTTTCAGGTACATGCCGTGGGCTACTTTTTGCTTCTGTGTGTCTGGGGAAGTCATGACGAAAGTGGACAGGAGAAGAAAGTGGTGAATTCAGAGCTGAAGTTTGAATGTTTATATTTGTTAGTGTACCAGGAAAAATAGAGCTTTGTAGACAAAAGAGAAAGCTAAGAAAGGGTAGAGTAACCTAGAAGAACATAGAGTTTTCATGGTGCGATTTCACATAGTTATATTTTAAATTATCTAATCTCCTGCATCCACCATAAGTCTTCAGATGAAATCCAGTGGTTTCTCACCACAGTCATATGCAGGACCCTCTTTACATTTCAGTCCATTTAGGTATATGCCCAGACTTTCACTCTGAATGTAATGTTAAAATGAATTTTAAAGAAAAAAAAAAAGTAATCAACCAATGCTCTTCTGCTGTGCTTTGACAAGGACCCAAAACCACCATGTTTCTTGTGGTTTTCTTCCAAAATCATTATGACAGGGTTGAGTGGAATCACAAGGCAGGTTTGCTGAGTGGTTTGGTTCTGAGAATATAATAGAGTCCAGAGTCAAAGCATTTATCTCTGACATCAGGGCAAGTGATCACAGTGTTTCTGTGGATATTCATAACCATGTGCTTGCATGTCCTAGCCTCTGGGTGATTATATATCACACAAAGTGATAACATGCACACTAAGAATAACTCTACAGGAGACACCATGCATGGAAAGAAGCAACTCTCCATGATTTTCTTGAAGTTAGTCCCAGAGCTAAAGCCAGAAAGTCCTGCTGTGTCATTCTAGTTCAACTTTAACCCATAAGGAAAGCAACAGCAGAATAATATCAGTTGCTTCCACCTCAAGGAAGAAGCAGACCAAAGTCTAGCATTTTTCAAAGACCTCCTAAAGCTTTCCAGAGTCATATGCCGAGTTCCCTTTGTCCTCAAGCAAGTCACAATCTTGGTTATCTCTGCAAAGGTCCTGGAAACTGGTGGCTTCCCTTTCCACTACAGATGCCTGCTTGGTTTAGACTTTGATTTTGCGTTCAGTAACCATCTGAAGTGACTAGAGCCAAATCCCACAAGGGCAGCCCATGGATTAGAGCACAGCCTGAAGTTCAAAACCCAAATACAAGCAGGAGTTCAAATGGCACAAAAACAATATTAACAGGACACATGGGATCCACATCTGGGCTGAAAGTCTGTCCTTATTCAAGTCACAACAAAATCCTCACTAACTTAAGTAAGGTTTTTGCCACTGGGATATTACTTTCAGTTTAATTAACAAGCTATAGCTATATCTTTCCCCTTTGGTACTTTCCCACTTTTCATGCCCTGGGGAGTACTCAGCAAGCAAACAGCCTGGGGAACAGGTATGCAGAAACCCCTCTTAGCACATGAGTCGGCATTGTGAACAACCTTCCCTAGGCTAAGAGGCTGACATAGATATTGTGAGCAAATGCCTGTGAGGAAGCTAGATTAGGGGATCCACCTAAGGAGATTAAACAATTCAGTGGAATTTTTCAAGAGCCAAGTTAAAAGGGAAACAATCTTTTCAGCAGAATTATCCCCCCCCATAAAAAGAAAAAAAACTGCTTACTTTTCTTCCCACCAATGACCAATTTTATTGAATAAATTCTGTTTCTGATCTCCCTTTTTGCCACCCAGTCAGTTTCTGCATCCACCCAGAACAAGCCAGATCAATACTGTAAGCACAGAGAAAGAAGGAAAGCAGCACAGGGAAAGACTGCAGTCCAAATGTGAGCCATTTGCTTTGAGTCAGCACATCAGATGTACAACATCTGTGAGTAAAAACACACAAATTCTGAATCAAAAGCCAGTATTTTCCCCACCCACCATTCTATATTCACTGAACACCGCCAAGCAATAAATTCAACATGTTGCACTGGGAGATTAAGTTATGCTCCCTGCATAGCAAGGACAGCTGCAGTGCACCCAGGGTACACTAACAATGTAGAATTTTTTTGATTTTGGCTGATCTCAACACTTTTGACCTCAAGACATGTGATGCTAGACGCAGATGAAGATTAATGGTGAGGAATCTGGATGGGATTGACTACTAGTTTCTGTAGACACATTTGGCATGTCTGTGAGATAAGTATGTTGAATTGCTCTGCCCTGCTCTTCTGAGCAAACACATAGCAAGCTCTGCCCTAACCAGATAAGATTCAGCTCAGGACCAAAAGCCATGCAGTTATGCAAGACTGGCTGAAAGCCCAGGTCAATACACCCAGCACCAACACAGCCACAGCCACATGGCTCAGACCAGCACTGGCTTTTGTCCAGTCCAAACAGGGGTTCACATCTGCCTGCAAACACTGCGTTGCCAACCTCTCCATCCAGAAAGGTCTGATCCTGCAAGGCTCTGTGCTCAGGGCGTGCCTCATCCCTCATGATGCATCCAGCATCATCTCAGGTCAGACCATCCATAAACTGCAGGAGAACCTCTCTTGTTTCACAGTGGCCAAGAACCATGCAAATCAGGCTGGGGAAGGCATTTAGCAAATTCAGGCTGTCCTTAGATGACGCAGCTGACCGACCTAAAGCAAGTGATTTGCAGGTGATTGGATAGTAGTAAGCAAGTCATCCTGCCTGCAGGGGCAGAAAGCATCACAAATATGCAAGTTACAGTAACTTTCCAGAAAAGGAGATGGAGGAATAAGTGGAGACCTGCTCAGAGATGAGTAACTGGAGAGAGTCATCTGCCCTAACCGCGGTGCACCTGCTCTCAGGCTTTCTTGCTCCAGCCCTTGGCACCCTCACCTCACCTTCCCTGTGCTGCCACATCAAGGCAAGCATGAAGCACCTCTCCATGCCTGAGGCAGCTCAAGAATTCCCAGCAGTGCAGGAGCATGAGCAGGGAAAGGGGCAGAGCCGGGACAGGGAGTTGGGAAGGGTAAGAGAAGGGCAAAGAGCACTGCAGACACTGCTTCTGTTGCCAGATGGAAAGGATCAAATGGAGCAACAGCCCCTTTCTGAAAAGATCCCCTGCTCAGCAAGAGCCATATGGGCCAAGGTTTCCCCCCAGCAGGCATACAACTGGTGCAGCCACCAGCATGGCTTTCCAGGGCTCCAGTCACAATGAAATGGAGAACAAATCTTGCTAGGACTGCCTTGCCATTTTGGCACCCAGCTAATATAGGCAACTGCCTGTGGTAAGAGAGCACCCTAGAGGTAAGAACACCAGAATGCCTCTTCCTAGGTGTTTCTGAAGAAAATCAGAGAGGTTTGGATGATCTAAATGTGTAGAAAGAGATGTGTAAGAGTAGGAAAAAAATTAATGACTCTGTCAGGGAACAGGAAAGCAGCCCTGAAGCAATGAAAGATAGGAAAGCATGATTATAGCAGAGATTGCATCCAACACAGACAGACCCCGGAAAAGAGGATAGGCTGGAGTCCCAGAGTTAAGGCTGTAGGGACTCTCTGAAGACATGTTTCAGCACAGGTCTCCTCCAAAGCTGAGTATGTAGGTGTAGAAATGGGCTGGCAGAAATAGATCAACAGTGCATTCCCTGTTTGTGCAACAGGTCTGAAACGTGCACCATTCCACAATAGCCCTCTGAAAGAGGTTTTTGCTATCAACCTAGAAAGACACTGGAATGTGAGAATGGATCTCCAAAGATATGGATGGGAGAGAAAAAAAAAATTTTCAATCTAGGGATGTGGCAGGGAAGTGTCCTGACAGGGACACACTATCATTGCCCTAGCTTCTGTCTATTGTCACTATAAACTATTCATTTTCTTTCCAATAAGGTTGGGTAGAAGTTACAATTTTAATTCTTTTGGATTAATGGACCAAGGTGAGGTAGGGCAAGTGCTGTGGCGTTGAAAGTTTTAGTACATATGCTAGGACAATGACTTAAACTGGTCATACAACCATCTTGTATCAACCCACAACCTTCGAAGAATGAGCTTTTGCAACAGGCTTCACCACAGAAAGTGCATGCACATAGATGAAAAGTCTTGTGAATGTCACATGGTTTCCTTACAGACTCAGATGGACGTACCTACAGGTATACATGGTGTACCTAAGTGTGCAGTGAGGGAGCAAAGAGAATCCACAAAATATGCAAAATGAGGAAGGTCCTGAGAGAAAATCATGAAGAAAGTTCTTAACTGTGTGCTAACTCAGATGCCAGGAGCCATGAAGCTCTCTGTATTGAACTTCACAAATGAAAAGGGCTCATCAAGAACATCCTAAGAAATGTTGGGCTCAAACGCCAAGTTTTCTTTCTAATGGAAATGACCTGCTAGATATTGAACATTGTGGGTTAACTGATAGTGCCAATGAGGAGTGAGTCACACTAGACTACTACTGAAACATCAGAACTCAAAATATTAATCCATGGCTTACAAATGAATGTAATTTCAATTAATGAGATGCTGACTTGTGTTTGCAAACTTTGGAGCCCCCACAGCTTTTTTGTGGGAGAGAGAAAAAAATAGCCAAGCTATTCTGATCCAGTGCAGCGCAGTGGTGCACACAGGGCCACTACAAATGAAATAAGAACAGACAAAACCTCCTCCTGCCAGAGACGGCAGCTAAACATTGTGGTGACACCGTACTGCTCTGGCAGAACAAGGTGAGGATAAGCCATATGAAAGCTAACTTGTCTACACTGGAACACCAACTGGAGCTGGTATTGTGAAATGCTGTCACCTGCCACTCTGCAGTGGCTCCCACTCAGCCACTCTGTTCCTGAGCAGAATAGCTTTAGCTCAGAGCAGTTCAAAGACAACTCACCATCCCTAGACAGCTCATCTTCTCTTTTGTATCCATGACCACATCACAGAGCAATTCTGGTCTGGTCAGTGTCCTCTGGTAGACAAAGCCCTGGGACTTGGACAAAGTCTACCATTCTAAAGCAACATAATTATACCCAACATCATCAGCAACAAAACAATTAATTCCTAATTCCAAAGCCCTTATACAAATAAGATAGAGATAAGAAAGAGAACAAACCCTTTACAAATGCAGCAGAGCATAGGATGTCTGCATAGGCCTCACTTAATTACCTATTCAAAAGGAACAAAGCATCTTTTGTACTGTGACTCCAAAAATTAATTA
Source organism: Pandion haliaetus (assembly GCA_013401275.1). Lineage (NCBI taxonomy): Eukaryota > Metazoa > Chordata > Aves > Accipitriformes > Pandionidae > Pandion > Pandion haliaetus. Next base: position 293,582 of record VYZV01010809.1, read on the forward strand.
GTCTCAGTTCTCATTAATTAATGACCCAGTTCAGCTCTAATTAAATTAGGCTGCCTTTGACAATCAGCTGCAGTCTAGCTATTGAAGGTAACTAGCTCCTTTTCCCTGCATCTTTCCCAGGTGACAGCAGGGGCAGGGATGCTGCCAGCATCCTGCAGCTCTGGTCCTGCCACTGAGCATGGAGCATAACCAGGATGCCCAGAGGCCCTGGGAGCAGCTGGCATGCAGGAAACCTTCTGGACTTCACATCTTCTGTCACAAGAACTAATGCTTCAGGGAGAACTAACTTCTCTGCAGCAAGACTACATGCATTCAGCATTGTATTTCAGCATGATCTGCTTTTTGTCACTGCTGTGTTCAGCCCCAGGTGTTCCACATACCCCTGTAAACTCCCTTTCTCTGGCTGCTGGAGGAGACTCAGCCTGACTCAGCATTTGTCCTCTTCAATGTTTCCCAAGGGCAAGCAAAAAAACCCACACTCTGGGCTTCAGCTAGAGGATGAAGGACATGGAGGTTCTGTCCACTCAGATACAGCTTCTTTAAAAAAAAAAAAAAAAAAAAAACAACACAAAAAAGGAGTGATGAAGAAGTTTATTACATCACCTTATCATCACTGTTGCTGGCCCCAAAAATCTGCCCTCTGAGGGCTCAATCCAGCCTTCAACACAAGTTCCCCTCCATACGGCCACTCGAGGATGGTGGGATCTCAATCACAAAAAATACCTTTCTTGCTGAACTGGTGCCTTGCAAGTCTCATTATCCTGTAGCTAGAACAGGACAATCCACCTCCCACATTTTCTGCTCTTCCATCTGATCCTGAAGAGAAGCTTAAGGTAGAGGGACCACGCACACCCCTGGGTTAAGGGAGTGGGTTACAGCATACCAGGCTCACCAGGTCCCTGCCTGCAGCACTTCACCAGGCTTCAATGTTTTCCAGCTCTGGGACACCCCAAGCCAGGGTGTTAATGTTGCGTTTAGCAGCCCAGTCATGTATCTTTCCTTAGTTATCCAATTTTAAACTGGAAGAAGATTTTTGTACCCACAGCTTCCTCTAGTAACAAGTTACAGTGTAACTGCTTAGTGTGCCAAGAGGCAGCTCGGGTAAGGGGAAAGAACATGTACATCTGCAAGTTTCATACACTGTCTCCTTTGGGTTGCTCTGCACTTGGCAGTCACCAGTCTTCTTTTATACTCCAGCTCCTGAGGGTAAGGGAGCATGAAGGATCTAGATAACCTTCTCCTTGCCACCCACTAGTTAGTTGACTCCTAATGTACTTCCCCTCTCCCTGGAGCCTGGAGTCCTCACCTGCTTAGCTGTTACTTTTATGGAAACTACTTCATGCCTTTGTTCATTTGTTGATTCTTTTGAAGTTTGACTGGATTACTAGAGACCCAAACATTTCCCCCCAAAAAATCACCGGGAAATAAAGTGCGCAAGGAACTCAGGGTGGAGAAACACCACACCGAAATAGCTTTTTCTCCTGTAATATTTTACAAATCTAAAGAGAAAAAACAGATATAGAGGCAGGGAGATCATAACTGTTTATAGATCAGCAGTGTCAAACCACAAATAAGCATTTCAGAGAGTTTGTGTAATAATCTATGTGTCAATGTGCTGCCAATAAAACATGACTGAATAGCAACTTTGCAAAATGAAGTGCAACTGTCCAGCAAATACCTACATCAACTTTCACAGGCATCATCACTATTCAGTCCAGTCTGAAGTGTCACCTTTGCAAATGAGCACATGCCCATCTCCCTAGCACACTTGCACCTTCATTTCTCCAAGGCGGCTATTAGGTACCAACCAATGTCCTTATTCATTCAATAAATGCCTGCTCCAGAAGAAAGGCCAATGGACCTGCTGCCTGCCCCACCACTCATTTCCCAAGCAAGTACTGCAGCTCCAAACCCCACCAAACCTCCATGCTCAGATCTGTGGAAACTTGTAGTGTTCCAACAAGTTAAAATTACCCTGAACTCCCTGCAATCTGAGAGCTCCCAAAGTGCCCCCACATTAAGGAGATTACACAAAAATGTGAAATGCTCAAGTCATTTGAAATTGCCATGTGATCAGCACAGCATAAAGCGACATTACTGGACTGCTTTGGATGGTTCTGTAAAGCCTTGTAGCTTGGGATTCAAGCAGCACTGGGAGATATATACACATCCCTTAAGAGTTATCAGACAGAGATGGAAAGGGGCAAAGAATAGCTGTAGTAGGGAGAGAGTCCTCAGCTCAGGTAGGGTCTATATGCCAACCATATCCAGATGCTGCAGCTCTTCATACTTGATAAGACCTTCTGGGTTTCAATGAATGGAAACCATTCTGTATAAGATACATATGTGGTGGTGCTAGTGAGGAATGCAAGAATATGGGGAACAGGACAGGAAATGTAAGCCTCTAAAGAGAGACAGACCTGCAATAACTGAGCTATTTTCTCAAGCATAATTAAAAAGTAGCATGTGTTCCCACATGCATCCCTATAGCACATGTACAGAAACCTCCAGGGAGCTGTTAAGATGCCTTTCTTCAGGGTCTGGTTCACTGTAAGTGTCTGAATGCTGTGTTCCCATCTCTCCTTACAAAGGTTTCAGCAGAAGTTGGTACCATCTTTGCAAGAAAGCTTTTAAGATTTTGATAGCATGCTTTTCCTCCTCTCCCTCTACAACATCCATACTCTCCTTGCTTCTGGAACTGGCCAGTTCCCACCACTGCTGACATGCTCAGAAAAATACTCAATTCCTACAAATTTTGTGCCACCTGGTGGCTGGGTAGATAGAAAACACAAGTGCCCTGTGCTTTTTGAAGGGAAGGCTGCAAGAAATGGTCCAGCTTTTACCAGATTTAAGAGAATTTTAATAACAACACCTAGAAAACTAGGATGTAGGAGAAATACCAATGGGGGAGACTTTATTAGACAGCAGGGAATCCATTCTTCCATCAGGGATCTCTGCTGTGGATTTATAATGCTTATTATTGCATTGCAGCCTCAATATAATGCAGTAGGGGAAAGAAAGTTCTGGCAAAACAAACAAACAACCCACCCCCCCAACCAAACATACCCTGCATTAACCACCAGACAAAGCCCTAGGAAAACTGACTTTGTCTGCCAATCACAGAACCCACTTACCTGTTGATAAAATTGAAAAATTTCATTCTTTTCAGCAGAGAAGGAAGAGAGCCTGGGAATGCACTCAATTTTACAAGCTTTTGTTTCCCCACTTGCATGAGAGGAAAATGGTGCTGGTGGTTTTGCTGCAGAAGGAAGCAACTCCGGGCTCATACCCCAGAGCCCGTGCTGCAAGGAAAGAGCTGGCGTGGTGATGCACAAAGCAGATGTGCATATGCAGGGGAAGCCCTGCAAAACCCAAATGACACACAGTAGTTTTTAGCTGCTCTGCAGCTCTGATTGCAACCACTTCCACATCACTGCAGTGAAACTATGTATCAGAGCTAGGCTTTTGGAGGGACACATATCTGAATAGGAGCTGAACATGGCACTGTGCTCCAGGGAATGGCCACAAAGATGTACACTGGGGCCCCAGGGGCACCCACCCTGTTACTGAAAAAAATCATCAGTGGGCTGTAGGATTAGTTGTTTTGGAGATGTAAGTTTGGATGAGATACAGTATGGGTGTGTTATTTTGGATGCCAAGTATCTTTTAAAGTTAATATCATTTCTTCATGTTGCATTAAGGGAAGACAAGGCAGGGGAAGGAGGAGACTGAATCCCCCAGCTGCAAAATGAAGGAGTGTGCAGCAGGCAGATCCCAAATTCAGAGTGGGCTGGGGGGAGCATTGTTCCACACTGAAGGCTCCTGTTTGAGTGGGTTAGGAGATGCACAGTGGACTTCTGTCTTGGCCTATGAGTCAGAGAAAGACCATGTTGCCAAGTAAACCAGCACACAGCAGAAGCCTTTTTCCCCAAGAGCAGCTCTTGGATCCAAAGCCTTTTCAAAGCCAGTGGAAGAAGTACCTAGAGCTCACATTTATGCAGCAATGACAAGTTGCAAGAAAAGGATTCCACTTCTTACATTGTAAATGAGGATTTCAAGGGCTTTTGACTTCATCTAATCAAAAGCCATTTTCACCACAACACTCAAAGACTTTGTGCGAAATCAAGATAGTTTCTTTGCCAAATTTTCTCTGGGTAAACTATTGCTCCTCATGTGCCAAGTTGAGTAAAGAGTAACAAGTTTTAACATTTTTCTCTGCTATTAGTCAGAGAGGAGAGTTAAACCGCTGAGGCTGAAGTTTTCCACAAAGTCAGTCTAATTAAAAAAGAGAAAAATGCATAGGAAATTTTACCAGCATGCCTGAAAACAGGGACAGAGGACAGAAAAGCTAAGACAACTCGAGCCAAATCAGGGTCCTCATCTCCTAGAGTAAGTTACATCTGAGATTGAGGTGTGAGTTTTGCAGAAGTTCAGTCTGAGCTGCAGACTTCTCAGTTATCACACAGTAGAAACAAAAGCAAGAATCTCTCACACTGCTTGTGAACATTTCTGCAAGGCAGTGCCTCACCCAGTTCTTAACAGGAAGCTTCCCATTAACAGTAAAGAGAAGGATGACAAATGAATGCTTAAACACTCTCCAAACCCATTCACTTCTAATTGTTTTGTGATATAAACCATGCTAGTCACACAAGTGTTCTAGGGAACTTGTATTCTATATGTTCAAAATGAACCAAAATGGTTCTGTGGCATATCTTGTCCCTGCACTGTACTGCACAAATTTATTTGCAGACAAGCTTGAGGTTGTGCTCCAGCCGGCTACTGTGAAAACCTCAAGAACAGATCTGCATCCCATAGCCCCCCTTTTCACATACCTTGTGTCAGGTATTGATAGAAAGAGGTGCAGGGGAAATAATCAGTCTTCTGTTTTGTAGAGATGAATGCAAAGTCACATCTGATATGCCATGACTAGCCCCCAAGAGCAACCCTACACTTAGGAGCTTATAGGAATTTCCCACTGACCACCTGCTCTTGAAACTGCAGGGGGAATCCCACATGCTCTGGGATGAAGGGAGTTCAGTTAAAAACAGCCCTGAACAATTACAGCTGCAGGTTATTTTTAATTGAATTCAGACGATGAATGCGAAATAGATGATTTCAAGTGAGATAAGCAGGGAGATACTTACTCTTGTCAAGAAGGTATGAGCACGCACTCTCCCCAGCCAGCCTAGAGAGGAAATTCTTAATCACTGAAATAAAAATTATGTGTCCAAATTATCAAGGTCTTCAGTGCTCAAAATAGCCCTAGGGTGAGTCAGCATGAGATGGTGGTTCTTGTCTCTGGGCAGACCTAGAGGCCCCCCAAGAAGCTTCACCCTTTGAGGACTGACCACAGAGTTGGTACACAGCTCTCCCTGTCACATCAACAACATGGCTGTCCTCAGCCCTGGAGAAGGGAAATGGGGGATGTTCTCACACTCATTGCTCTGCAGTTCAGACCTGGCTACAGCACCTCACACAACCTCAGACACATTGCTGAAACTGTCTGGGCAATAGTTTCCCCACTAGAAAAAAA
>VYZV01010809.1:299136-349183 GCA_013401275.1 Pandion haliaetus
AAAAAGACAAGATGTCCTTTCTCCCACTCTTCATCTTATCCATCTAGATAAGTCCTTTTACATGTAAACAATGCTGTGAAACAACAAAGCAGACAAAGTTTTTGATAATGTATGAGTATAGAATCATAGAATCATTTAGGTTGGAAAAGACCTTTAAAATCATCGAGTCCAAACATCAACCATGCCATGAAGTGCCTTGTCCACATGCTTTTTGAATACCTCCNACCCACCTTGCTACAACCTCCTTTCAGGTAGTCGTAGAGAGCAATAAGGTCTCCCCTCAGCCTCCTTTTCTCCAGACTAAACAACCTCAGTTCCCTCAGCCTCTCCTCATAAGACTTGCGCTCCAGGCCCCTCACCAGCTTTGTTGCCCTTCTCTGGACACGCTCCAGCACCTCCATGTCTTTCCTGTAGTGAGGGGCCCAAAACTGAACACAGTACTCAAGGTGCAGCCTCACCAGTGCCGAGTACAGGGGGACGATCACTTCCCTGCTCCTGCTGGCCACACTATTTCTGATACAGGCCAGGATGCCATTGGCCTTCTTGGCCACCTGGGCACACTGCTGGCTCATATTCAGCCGGGTGTCAGCCAGCACCCCCAGGTCCTTTTCCACCAGACAGCTTTCCAGCTACTCTTCCCCAAGCCTGTAGCATCGCATGGGGTTGTTGTGACCAAAGTGACCCAGCACCTGGCCTTGTTGAGCCTCATACAATTGGCCTCAGCCCACCAATCCAGCCTGTCCAGATACCTCTGTAGAGCCTTCCTATCCTTAAGCAGATCAACCCTCCCTCCCAACTTGGTGTCATCTGCAAACTTACTGAGGGTGCAGTCAATCCCCTCATCCAGATCATTGATAAGAGCACCAGTAACTAAACTATGGCTCTGGTCCTGCAGTACTGCCAGCTACTTTCACTTATCACTGTGCATTCAGATGGGTAACTGGATGTTGAAACAGAAGCTTTATAGGCACAGTGGATGCCCCTCAGCATTGACAGAGAATAAGTTTGAGGTATTTTCCATGGAAGCTTACAAAAACATTCATTCAACTAGAGTCACTCTATGTCAGGCTGAATACCAGCAAAGCAACATGGACATGTGCACAAACTATCAAGATGGACATTTCCCCATGCTACAAAACCTTTTATTTAGATTCTGAGCTCACTTTATCCATGCATGTGGTAGAACTGTAAAAAGTATTTTCTAGGCTGTTGTTACATGGAAATACAGACAAATTCACTCCAGCAGAACTTGATCAACACTCATTTCTAATGTAATGAAGAGAGCACACATGCAGCTCCTCCCTTTCTCTTAACCCCAGATCTTTGCAGGACATAATTTCCTTTAGAAAAAGTGAACTGTAAATGCATGTGCGTGAAAGGGTTGAGCAGAGCTGGGGGAAAAAAAAAAAAAAAAAAAAACCATGCCTAAAAGCATACAGTGTTTCACAAGATAATTGCAGAACAAATAGAAAGCAGAGCAGAGCCAGATAAACACAGACAGCCTGTACTACATTCTCATAACCATCTCAAGAGCATTTTAAGGCAAAGGGAAATGGAGTAGATAAACTTCTACTGTGCCATTCCCTGGTATCTCAAAGATGACTAAAATAAATATTAGAGTAGAAGCACTACTACTGAGTAGGTACAGTTCTTGCATACACTGTGCTCATTCAGCGTCAATTCCTGTATGCTTGGGGCAAGGCATAGCTCAGCACAAGATGGAACCAACCTATTTCTTAAACGCACTCCACAGCTGCCACATAGCAAAAAAACCCCAAAACCCAACAGTTATGACTCAGGTGGGATTTGGGCTGGCAAGACCCCTGCAAACACTTTCACAAACCTTCACTACAGCCTGCCCTACCATTCTCTCTGTGTAAAGAGATGCAAGTTAGCCAGATAAGTTTTATAAAATCACGCAAAGAGGAAGAACGGAAATCCAGCAGTTACCTGCCACAATTTAAATGCAAAGTAAATTTCAGGAAGCTACCATCCAAAGGAACTGGAGGAAGAGTCTTCCTGAAATGGTGCATGCGCATGCCATGGAGCATCCCCCCCCCGGCCCAGCTTATCTATTGGGCAGGTGAACCACCTGCTCAAAGGGAGCATCATTGCACTCCACCCTGGCTTAGCTCTGGGCTCCAAGCAGCTGATCACTGTTAGCTTCCCAGGACCCCTTCAGAAGTAGTAGGCACTGCACTTCTATCTGCAGTGTAGGCTGATTTGTTAAGCAGCTATTGAAATTAGTAATACTCAGTTGAGTCAACAGTTAGGCAGTTGCTTATATCACCTTACAAGGAAAAAAATATTGACACTTTTATACTGTCAACAGATCTAGAAGTTGGCAAATATAGACAGAGATAGAGTATTCAGATAACCTGCCAACCCCTGCCAATCGCAAGCAAAAATATAAACAGAAGGCTCACTGCTTTATGAAGAATTGCAATGGGGCAGCAGCTACATGAGGAGCCCTGGAAGCACCTTCTGAGCTGAGTTTAAGGCCAGAGAAGCATTATTTTGCTGTCTCAAAGATTTTTCTGCTCAGAAGAGCTGCTGATGTTATGGGTTTGAGCAACTGGAAAGTGGTGCCTCTATCCCCTTTGGCAGAGGCAGCAGGGGTTTAGGGATTAGTTGCAGTTGCCAGATAACCCAATAGATCTGGAGCAGTCTAGATTTTGAGCCACTTTAAACCAAAATCCCTAATTTGATTTAAAACAAATCTTGATGCTTTCCTGCTCATTGTGGCTTGCTGACAAAATGGACACAGGTATCCTCAGTCTAGAGCCCATCCCAGATTTCAGGAATATAGTACATAACCCTGCTCTTCATCACTCACCATTTTCACCAAAGGGAGATAAACATCAGAAGGTGTTGGTCCTGCAAACACCTCAGATTATCCTGCTTGAAGCTTCTTCTCTCTTCTATGCCCCATTGCTCTGTCTCCTGTAGCTCTTCCTTCCACATGTATTCTAGAAGTCCTCCTTCAGCTGCTTCCCCAAAAGGTCCCTTCCTTGGGCATAGCTACCTATATATTGCTGGGCAATCCTATGCTCCCCATACCATAGGACATGGGAGGGACTGATGCTTTAACAAGTTACTCCTGTGGAAGTACCCCTCAAAAGGTCTCTCCCAAAAAGGCCAAATGTCCTTTTACAAAATCAGGCTAATTGCTCTTCCTTCTAGAGCAGCTGGGACAAGGGCTGAGTGAGCAGCTGGTAACCCTTTCAGCAATGAGTTATGGCTAATACGACTGAAAATGGTAGAGTTTCTTTGTCATGCAAAGACCTATTCTTTACAGAGGTATAATTGCCAAGATTGCTTTAAGGGCAAAAAGAAACATCTCCATCTCCACACTCAGCCCCTTGCTCTATTTTTCCTGAGTCAACTCAGAGGAAGACTATTCAATCCCTTTCCTCAAACCACACAGACTCTCCAACAATGACAAGTGGCTGCTTAGGCTAACCACATGCATCCCCACAGCCCCTACTTTCTAAAACATTCTTGGCAAAGCCAAAGGGACGCACTGGTTTGCGGTCCTGTGGGGAGTAAATCTCTAATGGAGGCCTGAAGCCCACACCAGTCTGGGATTAGCACCCATGGAGTAAATACTGGCTGATGTTCAAACAATTAACCTCAAGGGAGGGTAGAAGTGCAGACGTGCAGGAGAAAGATTTTAAGATAGCAGCCATACTTTTCACAATATCTATGACGGTTCAGCTCTGAGGACAGGTATGTTCCAGGTTTAGGTTTGTGAGGTGGAAGAAGACAAAATCTAGGCTCAGACCATAAAGAAATGGGCAAAGTTTCAGTCTGAGCTGCAATTTCTTCTACCTGAGCCAGTTTGCCCAACCCTGGAGATGCTACTCAAGATATTAGCTTTGCTGAGGTTCCCACCTGACATCTCTCAAGGAGGGCAGAAGGGCTCAGAGAACTCCAACTCCACCTTGGCTTATAAACCTGCCAAACATGTTTCTTGGCAACGTAGCAGAGTCATTTCCCCAAAGGCATGGTGGTTTTACTTTGTCTTTTACCAGGTTCTAGCCCTGTGGTGCTAGCAGTTGTCACTGGGAGACAATCCTAAACCAAGAAAGCAAAGCAGAAAAAAAAGTAAATAAATAAAAAAAACAAGAAAAATATTAAGACCACAACTACACACAAAAAGGACATGCTGTTGAGCAGACAAAAGCCAAGATGGATGAAAAAAAATGACTCACTTCTTTTCAAAAATTTTTTGCTTGTTCCAAAGTAAAAACAAATGGTGGAATAAGTAATTTCCATTGTGTTTAGCTGCTCTCTGTGGTTTTTACCAGTAGCCACAATTGTCTGTGTTGACTTAAGTGTTATTTATAAGGTATAGGGAATGAGCTGTAGAAAAGTCAACCAGGGATTTGACAAACAGTAAGAAAGAGCTTGGAAGTTTTCCTGGTCTTCATTGTGACTGACACTCATCACCACTGGCCTCTTTCTGTTTCTTTCCCTTTTCTGCCCTTGATAAGAGAGTTTTGTCATTTCTCCCTCTTCTGTATTACAGGCTGACAACACCTCTACAGGAATACTTCCAACACCAGCAGTGACACGCACTCTTTGAGCAACAAAAAGGAAAATGCTGGCACCTCATTTGAGAAAACACTGGAAATGGAAGAGGAAAGATTAATTGATTGTTTTGGAAGAGACCTACAACCATCCAGTCTGCAATGAGACTCTTATCCCCACAAAACACAAAAGATACAGAGACATGTGAGTGCAATAGGTGCAGAGATGTCCAAGCAGGCTCTGCACATGGCAGCCTTGGATTGCCAGGATTGATGAGGGCAGCACAGATGCTTCTGTGCTAATGGCACACAAACCAGCTTGAGTCTGGAAACCACTTGGCCACGTTTCCAGGCACTGTTGTGCAAACCCAGTCACTTTGTTTCTGGACAAGAGTAACATGCTGAAATGGCACTTTTCTAGCCTGCAGTTACTTAGTGGCTCATACCTCCACTTGACAGATCCCTATTTTATGCTCTGCCATGGCCAAACGATCTCGTTCCTCCCATGACAAAACCACCTGGTCCCCCTCTCCTTTCTCCTTCTCTTGCCTGTCTTGGCTTAAATATAATTTGAATTGAAATTTCTAAGCAAACCAAAAATTTTCATTTTAAACCAACTTTTGAGAACTGCTTCAGAATACTCAATACCTGCAGATACAGAAAAATGTTTCATTTCAATCACATGTATTACAGAAGTTATATTCAATATTTCCAGGCCAACGTACTGTGTTTGGTTGCAAAAAAAAACCCTCATTATTTCCTGAATATCTTGACACTATTTCTCTCTCTTAGGTTGAATGCAAACACATCTTAAGAGTTTCCCAAGGGACAGAAATGCTCTTTCCTCTCCAGTTTTGCTCTGTTAGCCACCAGAATACATTGGCTGCATATTGGGGCCTGGAGTTGAATATTTACTGGGAAAGTGGACACCTTTGTTAAAAGATGCTTCTCATTAAAAATGGAAACAAAGCAATCTGGGATGAGAACAGAGGAATCCAGTCAAAGTCCCATATAAACAAATGCTCTGAACCTGACTATTAGAACGCCACAGACTTGTAGAGTTTGTAGGAACCTTTTCTGGTTTTGATTAGCACAAGATGCACCAGCTGCTTCCCTTGACTCACCTCCTAACATATCGATTTTAGTCTCAAATCAGGGCAGAAATCAAATACAGGCAGCATGATTCATGTGCCTCTCACTTCAGTCCACCCTTTTCTTGGAAAATGTATTGTCATTTGCTTTGAAGTTATATTTCTCTCAAGTTAACTTCTGTAGGAATTGCAACCTGCTCGCTGAGTTGGTTTGACATAAATTTTTCTATTACTGCGGTGATCTCACTGCAGAATGCAGCAGGGTGGTGACAAGAAGAGCTTTCCTGTGGCAGGGCTGTGCGGTCCTTGCGCATTCAACTCACTTAGATTTGTTTTACACACACCACAGGAACTCTACTGGCACACGAGCAGAATCAGAATACGGCCCCAGACTGTAGAAGATTTGACCTATGCAGCCTTGTCTGCTGTAGAAAGGTTGACTCTGGACATCTTAAGTCAAGGCTAAAGGCACTGCAAACTTGAATAACCTCAGAGTAATCCTTACCCTGTGTAAGAACTGTAGCTAATCTCATCTCTTGTCAATTAAAACAAATAAGAGGAAAAGAGGTCCAGCTCCAAAGCCAAGGAAATCTGGACTAGTTAAACACAGCAACTTAATTTTCTTTGCATCTTGCTGTGTCCATATTGATCCTCTCCCAAGTTGTCTTGGCAAGACTTCTCCAAGCCCAATTTTAAGTATATTCTTCACTATTCTGTCTTTCTAAAGCAAGATAACTTGCCCTAGGCTACCAGCCTCTTTGATTTGTACTGCTTCCTCATCAGAATCTAGTGAACTGTCATCAAATTCCCTGGCTCCTCAAGCTAGCCGTTGGTATTATAAATCTTGGACTTTTTGAAATTGCATATGAAATCTTCATTGGCCCAGCCATTCTTAAGCCATGATTAATAATCAAAATAATAAAATGTAAAAAGAAAAGTTAATTACACCCATGCTGGTAAGTAAAGTGAATAGATCTCTTGCACACAAAACAAATCCCTGTACATTGACTTCCTCTGAGTCACGCCCCAATACACCCACGCCTCGCCTCACTAAGGTATTTCTCATGTCATCGTAGCCTAAAGCAAACACCTACACTCTCTCCAAGCCTGCAGAAGAGAGAACCCAACCTTGCAGCATTGGGATCAAAGGTGCAAACGCCACCATCTTCCCCAGGATGTCCTGCAATTAGCAGGCGATAACATGGAGATGGTGGCTTGGCCTGAGGTCATTTTTCTCAGGGGAGAGGGTGAGTGATGGCTTCTGATGTAGCAATAAGCTCCAGACTTTGGTCCAGGTGCAACAAAGGAGGACCCAGCTCCTCTGGCCTCATTCGGTGTGGCCCCTCTGAGGGCCATAGTTTGGATGGCGTTAAATGAGGCTGTTACACAATGTGCTTTATTTCAGACTGGGGCTTGCAGAGATGCTTGGAAAAATGTGCATGCCTCTGCATTCAAAAAGCAGGGAAAGAGATAGAGAGATTGAGAAAGGGAAGACAGAAGCAGTGATAAGAGAGGAATAAAGGAGAAGAAAAAAAGAAAAAAAAGATTAAGACTGAATTGTTGGAAATACTTTCAAGAAAATGTAGTCTTTTGCTCCTCTCTGGTCTGTATGGTTGGATTTGCATTTGTGAGCACATTCCCATCTGATAGCTCCAGATTGCTGCTACAAAGCAACCTTGGGATAACAGTTTTGCAGGCTTCCACAGCATGGGCAGGGTGTTTTACAGATGAGTGCTTTTTGTGCAGTGACCTTCCACAAAGCATCCTTGCATCAGCTCTAGCTCTTGAAGAGTGGTGTTTCCCACCAGACAGAAAATTTAATAAGTATTTATGCTCTTGGGTTAAGAAGAAGGGCAGGTCACATTACGGTCATGCAGTGCCCTTAGCTTGCTGTGAACCAGCCTAGTTTGAAAGCCTCAGTAAATCTCAGCCACCACAGAGTGACCTCAGGTGCCTCTGGGATGCGGCTGGTTCTCCTCACCACTGTGTCACGCGGCCTCAGCTCCCTGGCGAGCCTCCTGCCTGCTGTGGTTGTCCTCCTGCCAATGCTGCAACATGGCCGGACATCAGTTCCCAAAGCCAACAGCAGAAGCTGTGGCCTGGCCTGCCACCATTACACTGTTATCACACAACACAAACTGTGCTTGCCCTATGCTGGCTGCAGCTTCACCAAGAAGGTCTATACATCCCAATAGCAAGTCCCCACACTGGTCATATCTTCCACACACCTGCTGGAGACAGAGCAGAGGACTCTGTGACTGCGTTCTCCCTGGAGCCACTAGGCTTGTTGAGGAGGACTTTACTGGGTCAAGTGCCCACCACCACCTTTGAGCGCCTACAAACCCCTCAGCCAGGCCTGGAGCTGACCCTCGGTTCTGACTTGTATCATACTTGTGCTGTGGGTTGGATGGTGCTTGTTCTGGGCTATTTTGGGCAGCTCAAATGTTATTTTTTCAGGGCAAGACTCTTGTAACATCCAAGCCTGAAGCAGCACCTTTCACGCCTGCAGGGTTAGCAGTATAACCAGCTCCAAAACCAGCGGCATAAGATACATAAAGGACACTGAGTGATCAGTCTTCATGGCCATTGTATTATCTGCAAGGCCTTTCACCCTCAGAAGTTAGAAACAAAAGTTAAAACTGGGGTCCAACAGAATGAATGAAGCAGCATTTTCTTGCCACACACTGTCTTCTTACAGCTGTGACCATCAAAGTAAAGGCTGGGGCCAGTGAACTGGATTGTCAGCAATTGTGCCCTTGAGACATATGAGGAGTTGGGTGGACCCTCAACTCCTTCACAGCTCACATGAACATCTACTGCATCTCTGAATTTACAATGGCTGAAAATCCCAGGACACTGAGAGTGGTGATGTGGGGAGTGATTACACTCATGTCAGTAACTGTGGGCTGAAGTACTTCTGTACCTGTCCATGCCAGAAGTGTCCCTACCTTTCCTAATGGTATAGAAAAGGAACATAATTAGCAGCATTCAGCACGCTGATGTGTTTCAAAATCTTTGCTGGAATACCAACACCCAGCCAAACAAACAGAGCAGAGCATGCTGCAACGAATATCTGCCCCATCTACAAACAAGAGCTTTCCCGATTTCAGTATTAGTAACCTGCAGTGAAGAATTCAGCTTATGGAGTTGTCAGGTCTATGCCAGACAGGCACACATCAGGGCTTCTCTGCAGCAACCAAACAGACAGAGACCCATGAAAAGCTGATAGTGATGGCACAGTTGGATAGTCCCGAAATACCAGTTTCCCCATAAATACGCAAATCAATTAAAGGTTACGAAATGCAGTAATTTTCTATGGGTGTAGCTACATGCTTCTGAATTTAATGAGCAAGTAAATTAAGTTGGGAGAGAGAAAGCAAAAACACACTTTGGACTTCTACTGTTTTGTTCCTCAAAACCTGCAAAACTTCACAAGCCTTAGATCACACCTGGTGACCCTTACAGGACCTTCCAGTTCATGTCATCCTGCAAACAGTCACTCCTGCCCGCCATCCCCTTGGGCCTGATGACTCCTGGGAGGAGGGAGAAGTAGAATTGCCTGTCAGGCACAGAAAGCCAAGCACTTAGCTGAGATATAGTCCAACCAATCTTATAGATGGTGCAGGGGAAAAGAAAAGGGCGAGAAAACAAATGTCAAAAAGCAAAGACCTGTGGAGAGCATTAGGACTGGAAGTGGGCTAAGTCCAATATTGCCCCATTTTCTGTCCTTTGAAAAAAGTTTTAGCACCTTTCCTTTTCCAAAGCCAGATAAGGCACCTTAATCATCCAAAGAAGTTTTATATCTCCTACAGGAGGATAACCATATCACTACAAAGAACATACAAAGACATCTGGGTATGGTCCTCTCTCTCAAAAGGCAGAACAGTTTCCCAGATGAACTTCAGGTGAGCCCTTCATAATGCCCCAATTTTGCCTCTTAGCTTATGACCTGATCTCCCTGGTATCCTTCCTTTAAAACTAAACAATTATTTGTTGCTTTAGGGGCAAGCGTTCACATACCCCTATGAGCCTTTTGGCTTGTTTGCCTGGCTTCCTTTACACAGTGAAAATTTCTGCTAATTCAGAGCCGTGACTGAGAACTTTGCCCTCATTTCATTCTCTGCTGTATTTTTTGGGGGTCATCCTTTGCAGCAGCACATTTTTTGTGAAAAGGTAATATGGTGAGTCATTCCACTGGCTTCCCAAAGCTGGGGGAACAATGAGGACTAGCCCATGCACAGGCGATAATAGGCTTTCTGAATCATTCTGCAACAATTTTTTGGCATTGCATTTGGGAGATGAGATACACCTCCAGATTTCTCCACTCCCCAAAATAGAAGATACTGCCACTTGGGCACATTTAGTAATAGAAAAAGTAGGAATAGAGTTGCTGTGCCATTAGAGCTGCTCATAGCATTTCCTTATCTTAGTTTTTGGTGCACAGTCCTATATTTCATTGCAATTTGCTACTTGCAAACCCACTTCTGGGACCACATGTGTCATGCTACATGCCTTAGTCCTAAATGCTCCAGCCATGGTCGAGGGCCTGGTCCCAGACTCAGGAACTGATGCTCTTAGGCGTGACCAGAGATCTGGCATTCCTTCCAGGAGAGGGCAGCAGTCCTTGCTCAGGCCAAGGTCCAGAACTGCTAAAACCACTGCTTTCCGGTCATTGGCAATTTTAATAGTCAAAATAAGAGATTTCTGCTGTGCTGGGATGCAGACAGAAGCACGCTGCTTTCATTGAACTGCAGGTATGGAAAGCAAACATTTTGCTTCTCATTGAAATGTTTTGGTTGACCAGCAAGAGATTGCTTAAAAGAATACAAAAGTTCAAACTCTACAGTGTAAACTTATGTGAGAAGAAAATTGTTAGATGAAATATCCTTTTAGCCACCCGCCCCAACTTTAAAACCCTTATTTAGATCTCCTCCAAGCTTCTTAATTTTACAGAATTAAAAATAAACAAATGAAAGAATTCAGTAGAATTTAATATCACAAACCAAAGAATCTACAATTTTTCATTAAAAAACAGGGGCAAACGTTTTACCTGGCTTCTCAATCATTAAAAAAAATCTGACTTCCAGCACTCCTGTATCTGAACAGGGTGTTTAGCTAACAGATGCATCAGTAGGATCAATATGACAGTATTCATGTCCTGGAATAATTTGTTTCACTTCAATTACAGAAGGCAGATTGTGCATGTAATTGTTAACAAAAGACTAGTCCTCACTAACCTTGTGCTGTCCCAAACCAGACTTCAGCTTCGTACATTGCACTCCTCCTGAGGTCAATTTACTGCTGCACAACCATCCCATTCTCCATGTAATGGGGCAAGGGGAATTCATTTTACTTCTAATAAAGAATCACTCTACAACCCTTATTTTAAATTTGCATTACATAGAAACCTTTAAAAAGAAGGTGTCGTTAGGCCAGAGGAGCTGGCTCTGCAACATGCTTCTTAGGTAATAATATCTTTCACATTCTGTAACTTCTGAAATATAGGTATGACATAAACCCTATGGAGGCTCATATCACCGAGATACTGCTAACTCGAGCCCCGCAGCCCTTCTCATTGGATGCAGAGGGAAAACACTGCAGCCAATCACCCTCCCATAGTAAGCAAAGATGCTTGGATACCATGCTCTGGAGTCAAGTCCTGCCTTCAGTGGTAACCCTAGAAAGAGTATCTTTTCAGTTTGGTCATTAGATAATTTACAAAAATATCCCTTGCTGTGATCCCAGCACAAAGGGCACACGAGCACAGGTGGAGCTCTGCCTCGCCTCGGGAGGATGCTAAGTTAAAACCAAAGTGCAGGTTGGTGCCGCAAAGAGCAGCACGACAGTATTTGGCTTTCTGGATAAGGGTCCTGGTGTTTGGAGAACATTTACTGTCACTTTGGGAGACCTGAGCTCAGCTCGTTGCTTTAAGACAGGCTTCTTTTCAAATCAGTGGCATGTATGCTGGTTTTGTGCTAGAGTGAAAAGTTTTGAGGAAAAATAAATTCAAGATAAATTTTCAGCTACTGTGGTGATGCAACCACACAAGGATGCCAGGAAATTAGATGGTCTACTTCCCATCCTCCTCCCACACTGGTCAGGATGCAAGGCTCTGGTGTGTGATGAAGTTGCTATTGCCTAATGAGCTATTGCACATCATCTGACATGGTGCAAGCGATTATGTCCTGGTCTTTGCCTGCAGCAAATGAAGCTTGTCTCTCTTTCCTCACACCTTAAACGTAATTTGCTGCAAAGTAGGTGTCCATGTGTGCGCTGTTATCATACAGCAATGGATATTGTTGAGCTGCGGTAAAGTGAACAGTGCCTATGCCCTTCCTGGCACACAGAAAGGCAGGCTTGACTTCACAGAGCACATAAACACATGCTGGCTGACATACAAGCTGGCCAACTGAAGTCAATAAAACTGCTTGTGTGGCCATGTGCTTTGCTGGCGCTGAGTCCCTGTGTCAGGAGCATGAACAAGAAAGGTGCTAGCACCTGCATTTCACTGGGCTAGGTAAACTTTGTGAGAAATACTGCCTGGCAATCAGTTTACTGTGAGGCACAAGACTTCTGTACTGTGTAGTTTGTAAATAACTTCAAATTCTGGAGGTAGCATAGCTTATTCTTATGCTTCTCTTTTCTTTCTCTTCTCCCTCTTTATATTAGGTAAAGAGCTGAACTAGCTGAAAAATATTTCTTGCTTTCCTAGAGAACTGCATTTGATACAGTAGGCGAGAAACTGATCTCTCAAATGAAAATTCTGTAAAATTGTGTGGCTTGTAAAACAGAATGGAGTTAGGCAAAAAAGCAGTCAATGCTATGGGAAAAATAACGCTTGAAAAGAGAAAAAATCACTTGCACAACTTGGGGGAGGAAAGGCCCTGAAAATCTGAAAAGTAATCAGCTAGAAATTGGAAAACTGCTTGTATATTGAGAGTCTTTTTAAGTTAGACATGTCAGTCTCTCTGCAACTCAGTCATGGGGTCATGTGCCTAATGTCTAAAACTCAGCACTTGGAGCCAGGCTCATGGGTCATTGTTAATCCCAGCTGAGCTGATCCTTCATGATTTTGATCAAAGAAATGCAGTCCTGCAAATCATAGGCAAGACTACACAGAAGACCAGATGCATAAAGCAGAACAGAAGATCAAGCTGCAATTCCTCAGAGGCATTACACTCACAAACCCTTAGCTTTTTGTTTGTTAAATACTCTAGCTACAGAGAACAGTATGGACTAAACAGTATCTCAGAAATGGGCTGTCTTCCAAACTCCATCTCACCTCTCCTGAGAGTCTGACTGACAAACCCCTGATATTGCAGAACAAGAAATGTTTGAAGGTTGGCGCCTCTGGGTGCTCCTATGAAGTCTTAGGTGCTTAAATACCTGCATCTGTGGTCTTGAATAAATACTAAATTTCATGGAACAATTTTGCTTCAAGACCATTTACTTGGATAAATACTAAATTTCACAGAACAATTTTGCTTCAAGTGCATTCACTTCATGTACAATGGAGAACATTCTTCCTTACAAAAAAAAGGGGAAATTAAATTTCTTTTAATTTGGGAAGGTCCTTGGAGAAAGACAAGGAAAGTCACAAACACTCTTCAGTGAGGCACATTCACCCTGAAAGTGTTTGTGTAGGTATCATGAAAACGTTGTGGGCTTCAGCTAGCTGGGGAGCGGAAGCTGTGCTCTTCAGAGAGGTGACTGATGAGACATACCTCACAGCAGCTGATGACTAGTGCATAGTCAGAACAATTGTTGTGGTGAAGAGCATCTGAATAACCAGCAGGGTGGGTACATGGCCAACAAACTCAGGGTGAATAATTTCACACAAATAAATTTGTGTAAAACTGTGTTTGCACAACATAAGCTCATACTTAAGGACAAAATTTGGTGATAAATTTTGTCTGTTGAGGTGAGAAGTGATGGTACCACTGAATTTCAGAGACAAAAGGAAATTTGTAAGTCACTTTTCTATTCAAGGGCCACCCTTTTCCTCTGCTGAGTCCCAACCTGACATACTTCAACCTAAGCATACCTCTGACTGCCGTTGGGATGGAAAGGGCCATGGTCTGCCAGGTAAGAGCTGTGTTCCAGGGGTACACTGCCTGCAGCAGGTCCTGAGCGTGCTGACTGCCACGAGGGACTACCTGAGTGTCACAGCAGAACAAAGCACACTTTAAATAGCCTAAGCAATATATGGAGAATTCCTCCCAACTAGACACAGACAGCTGTGAGCTTCATAGAAATATCGGACCTTCATCCAAAGATCACGGCTCCTTCTTGTCTCAGAAACGACCAAATCAGAAAAAACATACACAGTGCAAACCTGGTAGCCAGATTTAGGCAATTAGCTTTTATAGAAACCTGTACTACGATAGGCAGTAAATAAGTAGAGGAAAAAAAGTAACTGCTTACGAACTCAACTAAGGTGCAAGAGAAGCAACGGGTGGCCGCAGGCAGCCAGCAGGGAGAAGAGGCAGACAGCAAAGACTTCTACACAAAGAAGTGAAAGTCTTCATGCCAGATTCAATGCTTTTAAAGCAAAATGTGTAAGCAGGAAGGAGGATCTCCTCCCTCCCCTCTTTTGTCCTCCTTATCAGATTAAAAAAGAGCACATGCACGTGCAAGGAGAGACTTCCTTAGTCTCCACTCCAGAAGAGCGGGTAGGTAGCGGCAGCTTTGAATTCTGTGCTTGGGGCAACTGCTGCTCTGACCTCCAGTGATGCCTATTCTCCGTCTGTCTGACTGTGGGACTACAGAAGACCATACCATTTTTTCCCTCCTTGTCATCTACTTTGTGAACTCCTGAGAGGCAGATGTTACTCCTTTCCTGTGACTGGATACTAGTTGCAAATTTCTTAAAAACTGCCTGGCAAGCAGTTATTAGCTTGATTTCTTTCACAGTATGAAAAGAATTCACCATCACCTTAGAAAAAATAACCTTCATCTTGTCCAAAATAAAGAAAAAGATAGCCTTTGAGAAAAAAAAAAAAAAAGAGGTACAGAAGCATAAGAAAGTTCATTAAAAACTCCTCTAATGTGTGTCAAAGGAGATACAAATGGAAGTTATCTCTTGCTCAAAAGCACAAGCAGCAAGGAGAGAAAGCACATAGTGTCTCCAGTGTGAGTATGTGAACACATTTCCATTTGTCAGCCATAGCAGCAGGTTGCCTTCCAGAAAAACTGGCCGCTATGTGAGAGGAAAGGAGATCTGTGGACTGTATGTAACCACATCTAAACCTGCAGAGCAAGGGTAGTGGCATGCATTAGGGACATCATGGCTGGCTTTCTGCCATGGTGAAGGCTCCCAGCATTACAAACCATGGTACTTTCGACCAGGTAACTTGGAAGCCTTGCGATGAGCTCTCTTTGCGTATTCATAGAAGCACAGAGGATGACAAGCTGCAAATTCACAGGCAGGGAAAACTTGTTAATCCTGCCGCCCACCAACAGGAAAACACATTGCCACTGAGGGGCAGCTGGAAGAGCAATGCAGCAGGAGACATGAATGACATGCTTTTCTGGCAGCTCTGCACCAAGCGCATCAGTGCACTTTCCTGCTGATCAGTTTCCCAGACCCTTTATTGAGCTTGTAAAAAAACCCCAAACCCACAAACAAGCATGAATTGTGAGGGTGGCAGGTCTCTGAGGGCCAGCAAGCCTGTTAACACCCTGAGGGACTGTAAGTGCCTTCATTAGCTTTTTTGCCAAGGCTGCTTCTGCAGAGGGTCATCCAAGGAGCAGGGGGAATGACAGCACGGTGTGAAAGATGAGAGGGAAGAAGAGGAGGGTACGCAGAGGTGCCTGGGCAACGCTGCCATCCATCAGTCAAGGCAAGCAGCTGCCGGACCCCTGAGTGAAAATGGAAAGAGCCTTGGGTAGCCCATTTGTTTTGCTTTCACCACATTCCCTGTGCAGGCTGTCATGGTCCTGTACTGCCATGTCGCCTCATCTGTAATGAGCTTATCTAGCACCCATTCCTGATGGATGCAGCCGTCCTCCTCTGTGCTCCTCAGGGTGACTGATTTAGGGCACTTACCATGGCAATGCAGCTACAAAAGAGAGCCTCTGAGCCTGAGTGGCATGGCCTGAGGGCGCAGGATTTGGCATGCCCAAGAGGAGAAAATCCTTTCACCCCGCAGAGGCCCTGACCTGTGCTAAGAGCTGGCCAGTTCCCACGGGTCTCCAAGGCTCCCAATTCACCCTCAAAACATGGGTCTGGTCCTGACAACCCTGAAATGTAGGTAAGTTCAGTGCAGAAAAACAGCACATATCCGTCCCTTACACCCAAACCTGTTAGAATGAGGCTCATAGCCAGCCTGGACAGGTTCAGAGTTCACTAAGCATTTATTTTTGCAGAAAGCGCACAAAGATGTGCTTTATAACCCCGCATCATACATGAGGACCTCCTCTGTCACACAGACACATATGTAAACCCTTCACATAGATACTTCCCTGAATTTACCCCATCTCATTCACATAAAAGCACTGGGTTCCCCATTTTCATGCTTTAAGTGGTGATGAGTCCACAGCATTGGGCGCAGCTCTGATCAACCATATCTATCTTCTGCCATGGAAAAGCAACCAGAAACTCCGTGGGGCACTGGGGCATCTTACTGGGGCCGGAACAGAGCTGATTTTTCTGTAAAATTTTCTATTTTTTCAGAATATTAGCATTCTTCACCAAATGTAACACACAATTAAAATCTAACTTTTAAGAAACTTTCATTGTGTTGGTCAAGTTTCTAACATCCAGAGTGGGATTTCTGATAACAAAAGGAGGGAAAACATTAAGCAAGCAAGCAAGCAAGTAGGTTCCTGCTGCACAATGGCAGCATGATCATGTGCAACACTGAAACCCAGGGCCGGGGTCAGCTCAAGGAAAGACCAGTTAGGTCACTAAAAGCTTACATGAGTGGAAGAGGTGACTGAATACATTAATGGAATTTGCAGCTATTAAGTACCAAGAAAGTATCAGGATGGTCTGGGAAAGCACCTGGGGCAAGCACCACTACTTGTCCTGTTTTCAGACTTATTCCAAGCCATAAATGGGTACAGCCAGAGACAGGGTTTGGGCTACACAAATCCTTAGCCAGTATGGACATTTCTTAGTGGCTCTGTGGACTCCTTCTGGAGTTCTCCTCTTGGAACTGCTTCACTTCCATATAAGTGCCTAAATGTTCATTGGATTAAAGTACACACATTGGATGTTACAGTTCACTGGTCAGGGCTGGCAGATGGTATGGAAAGCTTAAACACAAATTCCCTGATTCTCTCTTGAGTTTCAGCATGTGAAAGCTTCAGCTGTCATTGCAATGAGAGACCAAATGACACAATCTTGAGAGCTCCCCCAAAATTCGATTTCCCTCCAGAAGCTCCAATTCTATGAAAAGCTGAATTTGCAAAAGGTGCTACAATATTATAAGCTGATGATATCACTCAATACACCAGCAAATGGCTCAGAGGTCCCAAGCTCTGAGTGCTGGTAACCATGGCACTGCAAATTCTGTTTGCTAAATACTGGCCCTGAAAGGGAAGGCAAAGGTGAGAAGCTCGCAGAAGGCAGGCCACGGTGCATGTTGCTAAGCCACTGAGCAATAATATGTTGTGTGTCTCATGGGTGTGATGGTATCAGTCAGAACAGGCATGTGACTCAGCCTTACCAACATCGAATCGAACCTTGTAAAGCACATGGCTAGATTTCCTTTCTACCTCTTCTCATCTATAGGGGATACCAGAAGAAGAAAATAAAAACGCAGCAAGAAGACCCTTTCAATTTAATTCTGTTCATTGAAGCATCAAAAGACCAAACTGCCAAGCAGGCTAATTTTGCAAAAGCTGTATACTTCCTTGATGCAAGATACCTAGCTAGGCCTCTTTGAGCTCACCTGTCACTACTCAGTCAGTAGGAGTACAATTAAGTTCCCAGTCACCAGGAACCACCACTCTTAGCCATCCCAAGCTTTGGAGATGAGGCTGGTGTTGGACAGGAAAGCCAGGAATGAGCTGGGCCATGCTGTGCTCCCTTGGGGCCTTAGGAGCCCAATTTCCATTGGTCTCCCACTGAGAAACAAAGAGCTTTGACATGCTTAAAACTTAGCACAGAGATCTCTGCTCATGAAATAACCAACTAGAAGTGGCCTGGTCAGACTATGCCAATACTGGAACCTGGAACCAACAGTAGGGTAGCTACTGGTTCAGACCCCCCTAAAACTCTGCACTGCTCTATGAAGACTGTCCTTTGACCAAAAAATGCCATATGTCCCCATTGGGACCATGTGCCTTTGAAAACATTACCCATCTGTCCCACAGCCTAAACATCAGCCAGGGAAAGAGGGGGAAGGAAAGCAGTCAGTCACCAAGTGTTGCAGAGTAGGTGCAGTAAGCAGCCACTCTGCTGAGTCACTCCTGTTCTCTCCAGCACATTGGGGTTTTAGGGCAGGCTAAGGCGCTTTGCATTCACCTCTTCTGGCCACCCTATGCAGGTGTTTCGTGTAAGTATGAGTGTTAAAGAGCCTTAAGTGTTTCTGTAGACACTAAACTGAATGTGGTTAGTCCAAGTCATAATTTACCAATACCAGCTGGCTCCTGGGATGAGCAGAAACTTGCTGGGGTCAGGATGTGTAAAGTAACCCTATTAAATTATTTTTCACTGGCTGCCTGTGCTCATGCTCGTGAATGCAGTTTGTGCATAACTCAGGAAAGGAGCTGCGGCTAGAACAGGTGAAGGAGAGGATGAGGTTTATGCTCCCCATGATTGCAGTGTGGCTGATCTAGGAGGCACCATGGCAAGTCCTTTGTTGGGGAGCAACTCCCGCACTGATAGGAGGGAGTTTCTGGAGGAGAAAACTCACATCAGGAGTCCCACTTCTGCTGGGAGGTTCCCTACCTTACAGCTGGCAATCTCTCAAAAGAGACAAGGTCAAGGTCCAGTGAGTGGATTGGGATGGAATAAAAGCAACCCCTTTTGCTCCCTTCTCCCAGCTCCCTGCAGCACATGAATCTGTGCTTTGGAAAAGTCTAAATTCACACTCTCTAATTCTCTTGATTCCTACATGCATCAGCCCTGTTCTTCAGCACTGTAGCATTACCTCCAGAGACCCAGACGGTTGGTTTTTTTCAGAAAGTCTGCTCTCACAGCATTTTCAACTCAATTTAGGGCACCAACACAACCGGCTCCTTTTCTTGTACCCAAAACTATTAACCAGCAAGCTTTCTACCCCACATCTGTGACAGTTTCAAGGGATAGGTCAGCACCAAACCTCTGGTTTGGAAACTGGCTTTTTTCATAACATATGGCTCAGACTCAAAGGCCTGCATAGAGGATCAAAGTGAAGTTTGGCCCCATTATGTCAGTGGCAGTATTCTCAGGCTTCATAAAGGTTCCTCGAGCCCTGAGCCTTCAAATGCAAGTGTACCACCCACTGCATAAAACCCCTGTCTCAGAGGCTCAGTACCGCTGTTTACACACCAAATGTCTGTGGGACACTTACTGCGTCTTCCATTGGTGAATGCTAGTTATGTGGGAGTGTACTGCTGCACATATGGGTGCTATTCACAGCTTTCTAACTCCCCTTTTTCATTTTGTTCTCTGCATCAGAAGAGAAGTGGCCTTTACCATCAATAAGTGATGTCCGCAGTTCTCTGTTGCTTATAGATAATGCAGGTACTGAGCAGAGTCTGGATGCAATGAAGTTACTATGGGCTAGAAATGCTTTTTCAGAAAATGATGTACTGAAGTTTAGATATAGCAAGAGAGTGCCATGGACATTAAAAAGATGGCAGATAGCTCTTCTCAGTGTCTGAGAGAGAGACCATTGGGTCCTTCAACTCCACACCACACGGGCAGCATTTTCTGTGGTCACTGCTTGGTCACTTTCTTGCACAGATCCACCTGGTGAATTGAGTGTTTGCAGAGTGAAGGGTAGTGCAAAAGGAAAGCCCACAGTCTTCCCTCTTAATTTATTTTCAGGACCCAGTTCAACCATAATGCTTGTTACTTTGGACTTTAGGGAGAGAAGCGTACTTGGCACAAATTCTGCATGTTTTCCAGTCTCTGGATGTTCTCCACCCTCCATCAGATTGCACCCAACATCTGGATTTGTGCACTTTGAAGCAGGGACTCATTGCTCACATACATATGGCAACTAGCATTCACCATCCCTGTCGTACTGCACTATCAGTAACAGAATAGAGCAGTGATTTTAAATGAAGACCCATTACAAACCTGCTTAGTTTTCCAGTGAGAGTTTCACCAAATTAGGACTGTAAGATTCACTCCAAATACAGTGTATCTTTTGCTAACCATACTGAGCTCTTTTAAAAAATATTTTCTATATGATGAAAAGCCCTAATTAAGCACACAGCAGCCGAGGCAAGTTTGTTGTATTACCTTGTTGAAGGCACACTCAGTTAATCCTTGCGGAAAGTCCCCTCCAGTCCCCTGAAGTCATTGTAACATACACACAAGTGTGCGTGCATGGGTATAAATAAAAAAAAGCATCATGGACCTCAGTCACCAAATCTGGCCTTATTTGTAAGTGTTCCCCTTGCCACAGCCTTTTCTAGCCTTGACACTATGGGGAGGAGGAAGGTGTCACCTGTTGGTGTCCTTGACAGATGTAAGTATGGGCATGTGAGGGGAGACACTTTAGAAACAGGGAAGGAGTGAAAACCACTCTCGGCAGCAACAAAGGGTCCAGCGGAGCCCCCTGATGAAAGGTTCAACGCTGAACAAAAATGAAAGCTACTTGGAGTAAAAGGGAATTAGGGGCTGGAGAAAATGCAGGGCATTTCTGCCCTGGGAGCAATGGAGAGTGGTGCTAATGGCAAAGCATATTAGCATGCAAAACCAGCCTCCGTGTAACCTACTCAGTCTAGGAATGATCAGAGCTTGCTAAAAAGTTTCTAAGAAAAGGGAAGAGAAATATGGGGTTTGGACCACACTTGTGACAAAGCAGTCACACAATCACCCCTGTCCTCCATGGAATGTATTTCTCATGTAAGCTGCAAAATCTGAGCTACCTTCTGGTGAAATTTTAAGATTTTATGGCAGTTTTAGTTTATAATTGTTTGAGCTTTCCAAGAAAAAAAACTGCATGTAGCAATTTTCCCTGAAAATTTGAAACAGACAGGAGAATTTGTTTCCTTGTTATGCTTCCTCATGTGCCTGAAATTACTGAGAGGAATAACATTTTCATATCATTTCACAGATGCTGCTCTCCTTCACCTATTTCATCATTTTGTGTTCTCAGGCTTGCATACATGTGTAAACTTCACTATGCACAGCAGTGAGCATGGTCAGACCATCCTGGGTTTTGGGCACTGCTGTAATGCAGCCACTAATAGGACTACGCACAGTTCAGCATCTGGTGTATCCTCTGTTCAGGACATTAGAGCAAAGGAATTGGCTCCATGAGCTAATATATTAGTTATTTATCTTTGGCTTTGGCTTCTTTAACCAGAAGCCATTGTATCCTCAAAGCATGGTGAAAGAATATTGATTTAAAGTGTGTCTTTATGCACTCATGTACACACACGCATGCACATGTATGGAGCCTCAAACAGAACTGCAGTGAGGATGCACAGGAACCCCATTCTCCCATGTGTTAGCAGTGCCAGAAGGCCACAGGGAAAGAAAAGCATTCTCTACTTAACTGAGCACTGGGAACCTGTATTTCAAGTAATTTCTGTTTGCAGAACTAAGCCGAACTCTCCTGCAACCCAGGTGGGAGGCAGAGCAGCCCTCGCTCCCGGCAGGGACGCCAGCTGCAGAGCTCCCCGTAGCCCCCGTGCACGCAGAGGGCAGCTTGCGGCACGGCCAGCCCCGAGAGGAGGAAACCTCCACAGCAGGCAAGGGCAGAGCACGTGCCAGTTCCCCAAAGGCCTGACCTGCAAAACATCAGAGAGGGCAGCTCTGCTAACCCTTGATGAGCTGAAGGTCAGGGAAACAGGAGTTTGGGAAGCTGCTGCTTAGGAACCCTGGAACAGGGATGGGTCCTTCAACCTCTGATGCCCAGGGGCATAAAAAGTGCCTGATACCTCATCCTTATTTCAGCAGCATTTGGGCAGCCAAGGATGTTCCATCTTGGAGCAAGTTTGGACAGGAGATTGCAAGTGTTCCCAACACAAGGGATGTCCCATTTTCTACACAACCACACAGCTGCCATACCAGAACTGGGCAGAACTGGAAAATTATACCATATATTAATGTGGCATGTGAGAGGGTTACGGTTTACCTTTTGTTCTTATTTAATGAGAGGGCGGGAGAGGAGGGGGTTAAGGGAGGGGTGAGATCATGATAGATGAAGAGAACTTGCTTGGCTAACTCTCCATAGCCTGTAGCTACTGCAATATTTATGAAAGGGAAGGTGCACCTTGGCAAGCTAACCTGCCTGAAATTGGAAGGTTTCAGATGAAAGGGAAACCCTGTAAAGTAAAACTGAGCTGTGCTTGAGAGGAGCACAATGGCAGGGAAAGCAAGCTATCTCCTCACCAAGAGTTTCCATTTCTGAATGCTTCACTTTGCACCCCAAAAAACACAAAATAAAGCAGCCTGGCCAGGCCTACCTGCTCCCAGAGCACAGGAACCGAAGTGCCTACAAACATCAGACTCCCTCTTCTCCATTCAGCAGAAGTCCTCTGGCATGTGCTAACACTGCACAATTGCACTGCCTGAGAAGGTGGAAGGGCCCCATCCTGACACTGGCTGACTTCTGCATTTTGCTGAATTTTGAGGTTATTTGCACAGACAGGGCAGAGCCCTTGGGTGTCCATTACAAGTCTGCTTTTTCAAGAGGAAAACCTTGAAGATGCTATGATTAATGGCATTTCCTGTTTCTCCTACAATTCTTATTGACTTTAACAAAAAAAAAAAAAAGAAAAAGAATTTTCTGTCAATGTTACCAAGATTTCTTATTTACCAAACACTGCATCAGCATAGGGCTTGGACCTATTTAGATGAAAAAAATATCATTTAGATGAAAAAAGCATGAATGTCAAGATCCTGCAAAATATTCCCTTGATTTCCTTTTAGCAGAGGACATGGAAACAACTTTGAAAAATTTCAGAAAAATATTTGATATAATATAGATAAATTTTAATTAAGATCTTGCCTGTGGGCAGACCCACAGCCCTGGCATCTCGACTCTTATCTACCAGCACAAGGCACTCCCAGTATCCTGTGCTCCCATGGAAGGAGCAAGCTCTGTGCATGCAGGGATGGGTTTCTTCAGTTGCTTAACTGTTTCCTCCAGAGAGACGGCTCCAAAGCAAGGTGACAAGCCACTATTGGAATTGGAGGGGGATTTATTTTTCAATTTGGATGAAAAATCTAGATCTTTCTCATTCTCTCCTCCCACTAAAAAGAAGGGTTTCAACCAAACTGGATGAATGGCTGTCTTTTTATTGTTTTCATTACTTAATTATAATTTCCCTAATTTTGATCTCAGCCTATCAGTAAAAACAAAAGAGCGGTCTGAAAGCTTCAAACGAGAATGGTGCGATTTTTTCTGCAGTTTTTCTTATTGTCCCTCCCTTCCCACGCCAGCCCTGGCACATGGGGGCAGGGGAGGGGAGTGCTTGGCACTCTGGAGGTTCTCACACCCCTCTCCTGTCTAGACCAGGGCTACGTCTGATTTTCTGTCACCCCAAGGCTACAATTTCCAGAGAAGAAAATATTAAATTCAAAACCATCTGCACATCTTGGCTCCTTCTGAAAAGTCAAAACCCGTCAGAGGCCAAATTCCCACGTCTGGCATCAGAAACCTTCCTGTCCATTTTGCTGCTTTAATGTTGTTGTTGACATTAAACGCTCACACAATGCATTTGGGGCAGGGATAGACATTCATGTAAAGCAAGGATTTCATGGAGGCACTGAGAAAAGAGTGGATATAGCATAGGGCAACGGTGCTGGGACCTGGGGAGGATTTAACCAATTTATGTTTACTCCTCGTCTGACTCTTACTGCTGTCCTCCGACCTTTCCCGCTGGAGACCTGCAGCTCAAGCTTGCCTGCTGCCGACCAGGCCAGGGTTTTGTTTGCAGCATTAATCACAGCCAGCCCTCCCTAACATCTTGGTGGCAAGCCAGGGTCAGCACTGCTGTGCTGGGAGGGGAGGAGGAACAGGGCTAGTCAGTCAATCTGCTGCCTGGTGTCACAAGTGATTTATGGCCTGCTTTAAACACAGCCATTGATCTGTCCTGCTTTCCCCAGCATGCTTGTCAGCATGTAATAAAGCCAATGGGAATTCCTGTGTGTTGAGTCAAAGAACTTAAGTATGCTCAGGTTTGCTTATTTAGAAAAGCACACCTGAAGTCTCCCCATTTGGGAAGCAGCTCAAGATTTACAATCCTGTAGAAATTTGCAAGGGTAAGAACAAGAAATACAACCCCAACCAGCCCTTCAGGCAGCCGGCCAATTAATCTTCCCTTTGCTGTCTGCTGCTTGTTCACCTTTCTGCCTTCAGCAGTTTTGGAAGATCTAAGCCAGGCAGCGGCTGTGACTTCCTCCCGCCTGGCCTGCAGTGAACCCCCAAGAGCCGGCCCGGAGGTGAACCCAGCGATTCCCTGGGCTGCATCTCCCGTAAAGGGCTGCTCTGGAAATCACCTGCCGTTCTCAGTGTGGGCTACCCTCGAGGCCAGGCCAAACACTATGCGCTCCCCGGTGAGGCGAGGGGCTGCATAGCCACCTGCAGCTTACAAGCAAATGTCTGCACAGCTCATGGATGCCTTGAACTCAGAGGACCACCAACCTCACTGGCTCTGGGACTTGGGGACCTTTCTAAGAACAGTCCTCTCATCACCTGGGCTTGCTGCAAGGAAGGAGGAGGTACAGAGATGAGCTGGGTCAAACAAAACACATCTGTGCCATTGGCACTGCAAGATGGTACATGGTAAGGGACAGCATGGAGCACTGATTTCTCTCCCCACTGCTCCCAGAAGGTTGCCTGAAGTCACAGCCTATATGTGGGTTTGCATCCATGCAATGTAGGTTGAAGGAGAGCATGGGCTGAAGGGCAGGCAAGGCCCCTTGCCCAAAATACAGCACATGTGATGTCACCAGCCATGAGGGGGTTAATACTGAAAGGGTAACACATTTCTCCAGTACAGTGAGGGAAGGCATCTTATTCTCTTCTTTTGCACTTGGTTAAAAAACCCCACCCAAAACAAATCCATATTTTCTCATGCAAAATTTTTAAATGAAAAAAATTGCATCTCAGATCAGAAATATGATGTCAGCAAACTCCCCAAATTCCAGTTGTCAAGAGTGGTTTTCTAAATGTAGCATTTCTAATATATTCTTTTTTTATCAGAAAACAATGACCGATGAAGCTAATCAGAAACGGGTTGATAAGCCCCAGCAATTTCTATTCTGACAAAATACTCACTTTCTCTTCAAAGAAAAATCCCATTAGCAGTTACTAGGCAGTAGAATAAATGAGACTGCAAAGCAGAGCTTTTCCACAGATCTCATTAAAACTGCTAACCTAGGAGCATGGCATGCTCCATTTCAGAGCAATTGTGAATCCTCTGCTCCTCTGGAAAGGCAGGGGTGAACCATTTGCGTCAGGTATCTCAAAAGTCACAGAATTCCCAATCAGTGGCTATTTAGAAGATGTTGGCCCCAGTTCAATGGATTTTAAATTTCAGCTACTGTACATGTCGTAACAATCAAGCTGCGTGAAAAGAGACACAGAGAGCAGCAGGTTCCTGAGAAATATTAGTGCCAGGTCTTGTTGAGTAATGAAGGAAAATGCTCACCTATGGGACTTTCCACAATTCTTATCAGTTATCAAAAACCCCCAAGAGACACACATTCTCCGGTCTCACTTTTTTCTGGGATGAACTTCCCAGCACTCTGGGGAGGGAGGAGAGGAGCGGGAGGAATAGAAAATCCTTCTTGAACAAAACACTGAAGTAAATGCCATTAAAACATTGATATTTAAAACTCCCACTCACATTTGGACAGCCTGGGAAGGTCAGCCTGCAGTGGTGCTGGATTCCCCAGCCCAGTGCATAGAACAGCTTCTGGTTTTGTCCAGCCAAGCACTATTTCCAATAAAGCCTGTCCTCATTATTGTATCTTCCCATCCTGACACACAAAGGGACAGGGAGAGTGGGGAGGACATAATCTCATAGGAAAAGAGGCCATTTTGTGGCCAAAATCATAATTGCTAAAGCAGAAAGAGGGATTTCTTGCTTTCTGTACTTCAGTTTTTACTTGCCTCCCCCAGTCACAACACAGCTGTCACTTCAAGGAGGGAAGAGACATTGAATACCCCTGCACCGGGAGTGCCAGCATCTCTTGTGTAGATTAGCACCACTAACTCCTTCTCCTTTCTGGGGCAGCTTTTGTGGCTTTTCTTGTCCAGAAGGCATGTCTCAGGGTAACAAAACCGGCCAGCTTGCCCTACTAGCAACACAGACGCTGCCTCATCTCTGTAGCAGAGGGAAGCTTTTCTCCAACAGACCCTGCCTGGATAAATCCTACTGTAGCAACGAGCTGGAGTCTGCCTGTAAACAGCACACACATCCGAAAGCAGCTGGGCAGCTTGTGTAAATGCTGGCATTCACAGTCGATTGCTTGGAGCCCTGCTCAAGTGGAAAAATTGTCTGCAGTGCAATCCTTGAAGTAGGGAGCTCTTAGCTTCGTGATCGAGCCCAGGAGTCGTTTCCCTGAAAAATCCATAGACCAGCACAGATTAAAGTGGCTGCAGGGGAAAGACTTTGCTGGTACACTTTGGCCCCTGACTTCAGTGTTAACATCCTCCCCTCCCAGCTGAGCAGGAATAGGTCAGGAGATATATGGCATGCACTCAGTGGGAAAAGAAGAGGACAGATATATGGGGATCTGGGGACACTGGTTTATACTGGTTGAAAATCTAGCCATTATCTTACAAAATTTGGTAGAAAATGGTGCAGACCACTGCCAAGAGGGATGCTCCATCCCAGGGCTTCAGAGAAAAGACAGGTGTACATTTGAACCTGTGACTTCCCCAAAAATCACTCAGTAGAGGCTCAGCAAGAGAAGTGCTGCATTTGAAGCAGGCTCATACAGTGCCAAACAATCCCTCAGACTCTCGCAGATAAAGTGAGAGGAGTTGTTCCTCCACCTCCCAGATCAAGCCTTGAACAAGGCAATTAATTTGAAGAGGGCAATTTGATTAGACTCAAATTTGCCTGGGGTAAAAAACATCCATTAACAAACATCTACTAATGGGAAGGTGCTCGGTTTCCCTAGGGCTTTCTGGTTATGTCAGTTGGGAGCATGTACTGTGGTGGATTCATCAGCGAATGAATCACTTTAAGGTGACAAGCTGGGGTTTAACACGAGGCACTGTAAACTTCTTTTTCAGACTTCACATAGGAAACAACCCCAAGATGCTCAGCTCTTCACAACACTGACAACCAAAGGGGTGCCTGGGCAAATAACACACAGACACCTGCCTGTGTCCCTGCCACCCCAGACACTGTCCCAGGGCAGGAGCTGCCACACAAAAAAACCCAGTGGTAAAGTCGCCTCCAACAAACAGCAGCATAAATCTATCAGTGGAAGGTGGGAGGTACTGGCACGGTGGGAGATGCACCCATGATCAAGCCACAGCTAGCTTGGCTCACTGGCTCAAATACCTATAAACCCTACATCTCTACACTAAGGGTTAACCTTCCAGCCACAACTTCATTTTACCAGTTTGAATGTGGTTCATTAAACCTATCTAAATGTCAGATGACAACTCTTCCTGGAGGACCACACAGATGGAGTTACAGAAACACTAGGTGCAGATGCAGAGCCATTGCTGCTCTGGTGTTGTGCTTTCTCTCATTTGAGGGTGCTGGAAAGTGCTCTGTACAGCTATACATAACTTTCTCACTCAGTGACTGTGTGTGCATATCCACCCACTCATGTGGGCTCATTCACAGCTCTGCAGTATTGTCTGGGCACAACCTGATGACAACATTGTCACGGCCTAAGGTCCTGAGGTACACTACCACCAAGCATATGCATACACATTTAATTTCACAGCAGAAGCAGCAATGTCTCTTGGGACACTCAATACAGACAGAGTCACTAAGGGGAAAACCAGCTACCCCGATCACATGGATGCCTTTGAGAGCATTTGTCAGTATTGTCGTAACACAGTATCTGCTGGTTCACGCACCGGCGGATTCATTTAGCACTAAATGGGTAACATTTTGACTAACTCCAGTTGTTTGAGCCAAGCTTGCAGAGGACACCTATGTAACCATGGTACACCTCACTACTGCACTCCCCTATTGGGCTTAAGGTCATTGCAGCCCCCTTGGAAAACCCTGGAATATCTGCTTATTGTGCACATTTTAACAATAGCCTTTGTGCCCTGCCTGTGTGGTAACTGAATGTGTTTAAGCCATTGACAACACTGAGTTCCTTGAAGCTGCTAATGGGTTAAAGCTGGGACATCTGGTGAAACACTAGCCTCAGCTGTTCCTCAAATGACATCTTCTTGGGTCAAATTTATCTCTTCTTGCCAGTCCATCTGCTCACAGCCTGTCAATGGTAAACACTTGAGAGCCACAGAACAAGCGAGGCAGCAGACAGCAGTGAAGGACAGCATCTTGGAGTCTAACTAGATAGCAATACAGGAGCAAAAATAGCCCCCATGCTCTCCCCCTCCCAGTCATCTTCCTCCCGCTGCGCTCCAGGGTCAGGGTCAGGCCAGGGAAACGGTGTGCCACCCTGAATAGAGCCCAGACCAGGCCACCCGAGGGCTAACAAGAGACTTGTTTGTTCCCTAAGGCAACAAAGAAAAAGCCATCACGCACAACTCAACACACTACTGTACTTGTTCATTCTTCAGATGCCCCAGGGGAGCAGTTCATACCCATGCTGCCAGCTGGTGAATGGTCATTTCTTTCAGCAAGGCACTCCAGAGCCTCCTGGTCTTTGCTTGCCACCCCTGGGCAGTCCTGCCCACATACCGCCAGCCCAGAGCAACGCAGCAGGAGGCACAGGGGACCTGAAGGCTACCAGGGAAGGCATAAGGTGAATGTGCTTCTCACTTCCTGAGGAGTTTGTACATTCAAGGGCAATTGCCTCCTTGCCCATGTCTCTAGGAAGAACACCTTTCTTCCAGAAAGCAATGACCCTCACTGTAGACATGACTATAACCCTGCACAGACACACACACTCCTCTCCAAAGCACAAACTCAAGAGCCCCAGATCACCTGGCAGCCTGTAAAAACAACAAGGTGGGAAACGTACATGACTTCCCCTGCTGCTCTTAGGAGTTTATGTATCTGGTGGGGGGAATGATATAAAACCCATCCAAAAGATGAAATATTGCAAGGATTCCTAGAGGTAAACTGGTGTGCAAGAGTGGTCAGGGAGTTACCTCACAATTAGGGTAATCTATGAAAAGCAGATTAAGCTGTCCTTGGTGTCACCTGACCAGCAACAACCTGATGGGTCACAATCTGGTGAATAAATCTTCTGGTTTAAAAAGGTCAGACACAGCACAAAGGCCATAGTTTGTCCCATGGGTTACGAGGGGATATTCACAGTTAACAAGCACTCTGTGCTGTTGTGTCTTACTACCACAGTGGTGATGTCCTGCAACTAGTGAGGATCAGTTTCAAGTTGGCCTTTTTCTATGCAATGAGAAATTTCTACATTGAGTCACTCGGATGCTTTCACAACAGTGTCATAACACTGCACTGTGCTATTGCAGGGCACCTGCTCGTGGCCTGATGCTGCTCAAAACACAGCAAGGAAACATCATCGCGACACTCATGAAGCAATGAGGCTTCTTAGCATGCTGCAAATACCCTCGAAGAGAAAAAGCTCTTTCACCCTGCCAGTGCTATGCAATTGCTCTAACGAGCCACACGACTATAAGAAAAGCATTTGCCTTCTCCTTCACAGTCTTCTCCATGCCCCCAGTTAACTACATTAACATCATAACTAACCCCCTGTCCCTGGCGCATGCTGGCAACTGGCAAAGCCCACGTTTCAAGACGTGCTTGATGCATTACTGCACAGTGGATCAGGAGACAGACATTTTAGTGTGCGTCAGACACCACATTTCTCCATCCTTGAAACTGATCCTGCCGGAGTGTGCTCTCTGCAGAGCCAGGACTTTAACCCGAGAGCGCAGCTGCATTTTTAAGTATCATGTTAATACAGTGTCGTGGTGGGGATTTTGTTCAAGGGAGGATGGCTCCACTCTGACCTTTGGCTCCAGAGGCACGCTTTAAAATTAAAACCTTGCTTCTTCTGTGACCCAGCACTCATTTCTCTCCATTCATATAATAGCATGATTTTAAGAACTGGTCACATTCTCATCTGAGAGTGTGCGTAGCACTCTGTATGTGCCAGCAGAGGCCAAGAGCAGAGCAGTATGTACTCTAGTGTTTTTAACCCAAGAAGTATTTATAGATGTGTTAACCCAGAAAACAGAGGAAGACTTTGATATTGTCCATCTGGCCTGGTAGTATCCCAGCTCTGAATTTGGGTTCAGAGCCACAGCTCAAGAAATTACATTAAGCCAATGGTAGAGGCAAGCCAAAAGACTCCTTTGGGACCCTGGACTCTGGTGAGGAAGGAGCAAAGAGGATAGTGGCCAGGAAGAGCAGGAGCAGCACTGGGAGCCCTGCTCTGCTTCTGCTGCCACATGATCCTGCTTCACCACGGCAAGTCGTCTCCTCACCATGAGTTTGCTTCTGCTCCTGCACTGCCCATCGGGCAGCAGGTAGCCTGGAGGCACTGCACGTCCACAGGGTCGGCAGAGGTCTGACCATCCCTGCTGTGCATCCCCCAGCACAGCCAGTCCGACTTCAAGAAATGAGACTTCCTTATGCTTTTAATTGTGCTACCCTCTAGTGGCCAATCCTATCCCCTTGAAGCTCAGATCATTGCTACTGGCAGAGTCGAGGCGTTGGACTGCAAACCTTCAAGAGCAGAAACCAGCTTGGTGCTGTGCAAGAATGACTTGCACATTTCAAGAGAGGCAGAGACCTGGCAAGGTCAAGTGCCAGCGCAGGCAGAGTGCACTCCACAACCCTCACTCTGCTTTGGCCTTAGGAAGGGAAAGATCCCCCTGCTCAGGCTGAGAGGTCTTGGCAAGAGCAGGGTGCCAGTTCAACACCAGGTGCTTGCAACACAAAAGCCACCACCAAATTTGGGCTCTTGGCAGGCTTTCCAAGAGAACGTGCTTCCTTCCTCCTCCCTGCTTTCTTCCCCCACTGTCTCACACAAGGCACTCCAGCAGCTTAGATGCGGAGCAGAAGCACTCAACACGTCAATAAAAATGGGTTAGAATTCAAGGAACGTCCTTGCAATTACTGAGATAATTGCTACATTTCAGAACCAAACATTACTTAATGGTGCTCAATTATCTTGTGGCAGAGCCTGCAATGGCAGCAACTAATTGCTTAACTAAAGACTTTCTTCTTTCCACCCTGTGTCAACATGCACGCATGCAATTAGGCCATTGGTGCAAGGAGGAGAGGAGATACCTGTTGTGAAAAGAGGAGTTAAGTAGCCGCCACAACCATGTATCGAAGCTCAGAGGACAGGTGTCTTGCCTCAAACTTTATAAGGATATGAAGCAGAACTGGAAGAGCCCAGGAGGGAACAAGGATCCAGATTTTTGCTTCCTGTCTCTGAACAGGGACCTCAAATGACTGCACAATGTGACTAGTGCCGCTCTTACAAGTCTATACGCGCCCCCAGGCTCAGCTGTATGTCAGTACCCTTTTTGTAGTTTATCAGTCTGGAGAGTTCATGGATACTAGCAAAAACAAGTCAACTGTCTAACGAGCTAATAGAAGACTTTTTTTAGTTACTTTCAAGCTTGTTGAAAACCTGCTTGTTGTTCACCTCTTCATTGAACATCTCTCTCATATGAAAGAAAACCAAAGGGAAAATAGGTGTACTTTCCTTGTTATTTTCCATTTCATCATTACTTCACAATCCTGTTTACTATCTCAATAACTCTCATAAGCAGAGTCTTTTACTCTGCTTTGACACAGAACTACTCCCTGTCCTCCAAGCCGCCATCCCTTCTCCGTGGCTTTTTCAGCCTCTCCTCTATCTGAAGGTGAAGCACAAGACCCCAGATCAGGCTATTAGCCTTGTGAAAACATCAGGTCTTGGTTTCTATCCCTCCCTGCTCATGTTTGGTCTGTTCCTCTGACCAGACAGAGCTCACCACAGAGCCAGCCCGAGGCCTTGTCTCCTGAACATTGGGTACCCTGCATCCAAGGGCTGTGCCTGTTCAGCTCTGCTCATCCTTTCCAGACTCGCATTTCTCAGGCATAAATTCCCAAGGCTATTTTGTTGTTCAATTACCAGCTGAAGTCCCTCCCTTTGAAACCCCTCTTCACTACTCTTAATGCCATTTTTTTCTACAGTTCTTCATAGTTTCCACAGCACTAGTAAACAAAGTAGGGTTGACTGTCCAGCTCAGAGACCTCCTTGGTGGCCCTCAGCTTAATGGAAAACTGTGTTCTCATCCTGGTTTTGTACATTTGACAGTTTCAGATCATAGTAAGTGTTTACTCTTGCCCTTCAAGTTACTGAATGACCCTGTAAGATTTGAGACAAAGGCTTCAAGACCCCAAATTATATCTTTCAAATCTCCTTTTTCCTTTTTGCTACATTAATAGCTCTCATGGACTAAAGAACATAGTTTCCTCTCCAGAACGCCATGCAGGTTTGTCCTCATTTCTCCCCATCATTTAAGCCCTGTGCATGCTCTTTGGACTAATTTTTTCAGTTACAAGCCTAGGAAGGGAACAAGAGCCAGTGGGGTACTAAGATTTTGCAGACTCAAACTGGTCACTTAGAAGAATCATAACTCAGCAAGGGAATAGTTAACATCCCCTAAAATTGAGGGCAGTTTTATAGCAGACACTTCAGTTTGCTAGCAATGCACCCTCTCCATTTTCACATGTGCACGCATGGGCTAATTGTTTCACAGTAGTAACCTCACCTGCAATTAGCCACTGTTTTAAGTCTTTGATCTTTATAACTCTCCAGAGGACAGCAAGATTCCCACATAAAAGCCTTTTATTATTTTATTTCACATGTGGGAGTGACCCTATGCTCCTGTATTTATTTAAAAAAAAAAAAGTCCTTACCTGATCTCAGAGATTCCCATTGAGCTGAGTGAGGCTGTGGCAAGGGGGAAATCTCACTCTGGGGGATGGCTCTCCCAGGTGCTAAGGATAAGCAATTACAGCCCTGACCTGATGGCCTTCACCTACTCCCCAAGCAGACTGCTTCTCTGCTGGCATCCCGAGCATAGAGCCCATCCTGGAGATGGACTTCTTGTGGATGTGTCTTGTCTTGCTGATTCTTTTCCTAGGGTTATTTTTATTTGTTTGAGCTATTGTCCAATTCACGGTTAAAGGTCAGTGCACATTGTCCCTTTCTAGGGAGCTTACAGTAGCCAATGGAGCTCGGCTACATGCCATGGAGGAGAAAACATCTACACCCGCACCCCTAGCACACGCTAAGGCAGGAAGGTGCACGCGGCTCCTGAAGAGACAGTTGCTGCATTTTGCCTGGCTGTTTTTTCAGGGAAAGGGTTGGGGCAGAGCGGGTAGCTCAGAGGCCCAAGCCATAGGTCTGGTCCCAAAGAAAACAAAACGTCAGGGCCTCAAGGCTCTTAATTAACTCTATTAGAGTGATAATCATGGCCTGCCCAACCCCAGGGGAATGGAAAAAACCCTCCAGTATGAGACATGCATAAAGGTACTGGACTGAAACATGAATATTTTTACCTACTGTCAGTGGTTAGAAGGCAGTGGGGGTGGGGGGAGGGGAGAAGGAAAGATCCTCAGCTCAAGGAGCTTCTGGTTTAGCACCAACACATAGGAAGCAACCTAGAAATCAAAGAAATTTCTGTGAAGTGCTTTTGCTTTTCACAGGACCGCTTTCGAAACATCTGAAAAATTTAGACTCTATATCCTTTACAGTTCATTAGTGCACAGTAAAATATGCCCTTAACTACTTCCTTTTTGTCTTTTTTTTTTTTAATTAGATTTGGCTTAAAAATAAACATCTTCCACATTTCCTTGCAAAGGAGCTGATGGGACAGTGCTGCAGGAGAGCCAGTATTGCTTCCATGCCTATGTAAAGAGTTGGGCTCCAGCAATGAGGCTTTTTTCATCTCACAGGGATGTGCTTCCAGAGACTGGTCTGAGGGAGCGAGAGAGGCACCTGGTTCCCACAGCTACCAGAGTCTGACCAGTCACTGGTACAGCAGCTTCAAACACCTTCCAGCAAATTCCCCTAGGTATAGTCAGCCGGTGGAGCTGATTTAGCACTGGGGAAGTAAAGCACATACTGTCCTACATTGCTTCCTGCTGAAGGAATGAGCAGAGGTGTTTTGTGTGGTTCTGCATAGCAGAGAGTCCCTAATAAGCCCTTCTCCTGGTGGCAGATACAGTTCTGTCCCTCGGGTGCCTCCTTCTTACTCTCTGGATGTGAAGAGACCTTACAGCAGCCAGGGCAAAGCCACCCCACGTGAGGAGCACTCTGGGGCTGATGTGAAAGTACACAACATCTGGCAGGCGATAGGATGCAGGAACTACTCATATCACTCAAACTGTGTGGGTTTGGGGTTTCAGAGGTAGTGCCAATGAAGATGAATAATTAGAGCACCCCAGAAGCTGCTTTAAATTATGAAATCATCTCATTTGTCTGCTGCCTTTGGAAGGAAGAGAAAACTTCACACCACCTTTCTCCATCTGAGTTTCCAGACAGGAGATGCTGACCTGTGCCTTTCAGTCAGATCAGCAGTGTTTTCCCCTGCCATTTGCAGTTGTGTATCTCCAGCACATGCTGATAGAGTACATTTTAGAAGACAGCCTGAAATGCAGTGTTGCCAGGGTGCTGTCCTGGCAGGCTCCCCTGGCTCTGCATTTGGTAGCAGCTTCTCCCAGCTGTCCACCAGTGCAGCGCTCTTGTGTTTAAGCACATGGCATATGACTGTCATTGAATTAAAAAATCCCTCACTTACTAAGCACCCAGCTCAACCCAGGGTCTCAGCCCCGAGATGTCTCTTTCATCTTCTTTGGTTGTAAAACCTACAGCATTAGCTCAACATTTATAAAATGCCTTGTATCACAAAATCTCTCTGAAGTATGGTTTGCCCCAGTTATAAAAAAAAAAAATCAATCACAAATAACGTATACTCAAAATCATCAGTTGAAGGTTTCCTTTGCTTTCTGGTTTCTCCACTTTCAGGCAACACATGCTTCACCTTTTCAAATTTGCCTTTGCTAATCTGGGAACTAGAAATTCACTTTGATCTTCATGCACGCTGAGATGGGGGCAGAGAAGCGCAAATGACTGACTGGCCCCAGCTTAATGCATAACTGTTCCCCAGCTAAACCACAGGCTCACCACTCTCCCACCCTGACCACGAGAGCTTGATTCAGCTGATGGTGCAGCTATTCTGCACCAGGGGAAGTATGTTACTCTGAGAGCCTGAACTCCCTGCCATGCTTCTGGAGCTGGCATGCTATGGGGGGAAAAAAGGAAAGGGCAAGTAACATGAATTTCCCCATTAAAAATCACTGGATGGTGACACTGGAACTCTAAATTTAGACTTTATTTTCAGTTTTAACCCCCAAAAACTGCTTGGATGCCAGCCCTTCTGTGTTGTTGCTGGTGTTACTGCATCTCATGGAGGGCAGACCTTGTCAATCGTTTCATCTGCTCTTTCTTTTCATCTCACAGGCCCCTTACCTTCACACACGACTGGAAAAAGACTGTATCAGCCAGAACACATGGTCTATGCTGCCCTGGTACCTGCGGGTAGCATTCAATAACAGGTGCTGCAAGCACAGGGCTGCTCCTGCCCTGACACTCGTGCCAGATGCCTGTCAAGCAGCTGCTCAGTCTAAACTGTACCCTGCTTACCAGACCACAGTGCCTGCCTTTTTTTCCTTCTCCTCCTCTGGGAGATCATATTTCTCACCTCCCACTGTAACACTTATCAGAAAGTATATCCTTCACCTCTAGCCTCAGAGTCCCCTTCCTCAGCCTGGAAAGTCACTGATGATGGGGGTGGAGGGTGGCAGCTTGTTCTCAGCTCATCAATCTATCACAAACCTCTGCAGCAGGCTGGCTGGCTCCAATCCTTATTTATTTTCAAGCACAGAGGATGTTTGTGTTTGATTGGATATGCTGGATAAATTATTTCAAGCTGTGGATTTCATTTCATCACTAATCACAGACATGGGTTGAAATCCTGTTCATGAAGTTGGTGGCTAAACTACCCTTGACCTCCCTGGCAAGGTGGGATGCTGGTCACCCTGAAATAAATAATAATGTAAATTAAATCAAAGGAGGCCACAGGAAGGGGATATGCAAGAAAGCATCATTTGTATCATCCTTAACTTTACTCCTGGTCTGTGGATTCACATGTGAAAGGGATATTTGCTTTCCTGTGTTATTAGTAGCTGTGAAACAGAAACGTGTCGTTAAGGAGTCTCACAATCCCAGCTAAGATAAACCCCAGAAGCTTCTAAACAAGCCCCAGAATGCTCTTATAACATCAGTCAGACCTTTCAGCTTAGTTAATAGCTTTGATAACCCTATGGATAAGGGATGACTCTCCTCTGGGAACAGAGAAGTCTTGCAGAAAGCCTTCCTGCGAGGCTCCCGCCATCCTGCTGGAAGTGACACTGCAGGGCTCAGGGTTGGTGATGTGACTTTCTATCTTCAGTATCATTCACTTCCCTTTTCACTCTATGCCAGCAAAGAAGATGGCCTGGACTCCCTTTCTAAGGACATGAAGGGACCCCCCTCCAAACTGGTAAATCACAGTTGGTCAACATGGAGCTCCTCCCAGCAATGAGGAGAGCCATTTCATTTCTTACTCTTTTTTCTTAAATGGTACTGATTGTGCAGTAAGAGCTATATATGAATGCTTGGCTCTTTTTCTCACAAAGACCCCAAACCCAGAAGTCAGACCAGGGAAATCAGTTATTAAAGCATCTCTCCACACCTCTACTCTGTCCAAGCAGGCTACACTGACAGTTGTTCAGTGTCCTGCATGAAATGAGCTGGTGAGTTCTCAGCCCAGCCCTGCAGTATAGCATCCTCTTTGAACAAAGCCCCTATATCATGTATAACATCACAAAGGAGAGACAAAGGAGAAGAAAATGGAGGTAAATGGGTGACAGAAGGAATAGAGAAGACAGCACAACAAAGAAAGCTCATGACCTGTGCATGTGACTAGTGCAGCAATACACATCTGCATTTCACAGCTTGTAGTCTGTGCCCTGGAGCTGCTCTAAAGGCCCTCTTCTGTTTCTATGCCATGATGTGCCATGCCCTTCCCTGTGCACAATGGGGCCAGGAGGGAGCTTTTAGGGAAGAGCTGCTCAGCATTAACTATAACACCTGTGCTCAGCAGGGCAACGTGGGCATCACTTCCCTGTCTTAATAAAGAATGGCCTCAGCATTGTGACCCCCACAAAAATGCACTTGCCTGCATGTCTTCATGGCACCTCACTGGCCTCCAAAGCCTAATTCCTGAAATTAGGTACTAGGTGCAGAGGTTTTTGGTTTCCAAAACAGCCAATGTGCTGGAGAGAGGCCAGAGGCTGTGGGTGCACCGAGCAAGGGTGGGGTGATTTGGGGGGGAGCTTTCTGCCTACAGGGAGAGCGGGATGCGTGAGAGCAGGTCTACAGCACTCAGCTGGAGCAAAATTACCAGCAGATCATCAGCTCGATAGCAGGATTTAGTGCAGGGAGGGCCAGGCCAGGTGAGTCACTGTGCTGCTGCTGCCAGTCGCTGGGGCTGCTGACTGCTGTGATATCCCAATGAATGTGGAGTGGGGACCAGCAGGGAGATTGCCAGGTTAGTTGTGGAGCCGGGCACTCTCAAAGGTCGGCAGCTGCTGCCTGTGTCTGTGCCTCTTCACAGCACCAGATACTGGGGAGGACAGAGCACCAGCACCCGAGACCTGCTGGCTTCTGCAACTCGTTACTGGCGTGGGCTGCACCCTGCACGTGGTGCAACTGTTCCTCCCCCAGGAATTGGGTGAGGATGCAGGTTTTGCTCCACTGTGAGCTCCTCCTCTGGGGTGCACATGAAGAGCCAAACTGTGCCCAACCACAGCATGGCAACAGCTGAAATTTGCTCACTGAGCCATGGTTGAGCACTGGGGACCCAAGTCCATGGCCAAATTGCTGGGCAAGCCCAGACCAAGGATCTAAAAGAACAAAAGCAGAGGGGAAGGAAAAAAAAAAACAAAAACCCAAAACCAAAAACCACCCAAAACAAGAAACAGTCATTCTGGTCATCTGCAAGAGCACTAGGCCCTGGTGGGACAGGCAGGTCTGGGCTCTGCTGTCTTCAGCTCAATCACTTGCCACAGCAGATGAATGAGCTCAGATGCTTGCTTGTTACTTCAGATCTTGCATACCCAGCGCCCCGCTGACCCCAGCAGGTACCATCACATCAGCTGTCATTTTGATACAGTGGTATCTTACCCTTTCTCTGTGCAGGTCTAAATAGCACTGGGATGGCCTCCCAAACAGTCAAGCTCAGTCTATTAACCAGGGATCACGTCACACCAGAGGGTGTGGAGAGGCCCTTGACACCAAAATATTTTAACAATCAAACAAACATCCCCAAGTGACTCTAGGCATCAAGCACAACTGATGCACAGGTAGCCAAAGCAGCTTTGAACTGTCTAGCCACACAGCCAAAAAGGACTGTCGTGGCATAACCCCAGCCAGCAACTAAGCACCACGCAGCTGCTCACTCACTTCCCCCACACACCCAGTGGGATGGGGGAGAAAATTGGGAAAAGAACTAAAACTCGTGGGTTGAGATAAGAACAGTATAATAGAACAGAAAAGAAGAAACTAATAATAATGATGATAACACTAATGAAATTACAACAGTAATAATAAAAGGATTGGAATATACAAGTGATGCACAATGCAATTGCTCACCACCCGCCGACTGACGCACCCATTAGTCCCTGAGTGGCGATGCCCCCCCAGTTCCTAAAACGTCACATGGTATGGAATACTCTGTTGGCCACTTTGGGTCAGCTACCCTGACTGTGTTCCCTCCCAGCTTCTTGTGCCCCTCCAGCTTTCTTGCTGCAGGGAACCT
This sequence comes from Pandion haliaetus, assembly GCA_013401275.1. Taxonomy (NCBI): domain Eukaryota; kingdom Metazoa; phylum Chordata; class Aves; order Accipitriformes; family Pandionidae; genus Pandion; species Pandion haliaetus. The sequence goes on from VYZV01010809.1 coordinate 337,897, forward strand.
TCCACATAACAGAGAGCTCAGCGAATCCTTTCTGAGAAGCTGGGTGAACTCTTGGGTTACTGCTACACATGAAGCCAGCTGTCCTGTCCACTTATCCAGTGCTACCTATGCTACCTAGTCCGATTGTAGCTCCAGTCTGTGCAAGCTGATAACCTGGTGCAGGCCAGTACTGCTACCTGTGTGGTTTTAAGGAATCACATCCACTGTATAGAGTACAGTAAAGCCATTGCCTTCTACATACCCTTCCACATGGCCAGCACTGAACACACCAGGCTTTCCCCATGGCAGAGAGAAACACGGATTGCAGATACATGCTGCTGAACAGTATCTGCAAACATGAGGCTCCACAGACACTGCTGTAACCAGTAAGGGATGGAGAATTCAAGTTCTCTGGCTAACGCTACCGCAACTCCTCTTTAAGAGCAGAAATAGTTACTTCCCCCCCTGCTTTGCAATCAGAGTCTCTGCCCCATGGATGCAAACTAAGCCCAAACACATCATCTACCCATTGCTGGGGCTCCCCCATTCCCTTTGCTCCAGGTGGAGGTGGTGACTGGAGGTGGTGAGGTGCTACTTGGCCTGAAAAATCTTTAGATGTTGCAATTTGGTGCTCAGGGGCTGCAGCTGGACTAGATTAGGTTAGACTGGACTAACCAGAGGGATTTTTGCTGGGTTTCTCCAGCACCATGTTAACCACAAATCATGAAGCAGCAAGAAGACCTAAGAAAACATTCACATCTGAAATGCTTTCTCACAGAGCAGGTCCAAAAAATAAAAAGTCCCATGAGGTCAAAAGAGAAATGAAAATTAATCGTCGGGGTCTGAGGTTCTACAACGCATAGAGTATTGAAATGACTCACCCTGCCATAGTCGAGCTACCAGATTTCCTGTTTGCTCTGCCCCAATCTTTGGGTGTTTTTCAGCAACTGGAACTATGAATTAAACTCCCACACTAGAAAACAGCTGGTGGCAATGGAGGTGGGGTAATTTCATGAAGTAACTGTGACACACCAATGTGAGAGGGCTTGTGATCCAGTTTTGGTTTAAATTTGGAAACTAAAGTTCACCTCAGTCCTTATTTTATCCAAATGGCTTATTCAGCTCAAGAACATATTTCGCATCCCTATTTCCCCTGCTGCACAATGGAATATGATGCCATGCACTCTGCTTGTCATAGCTCAGATCCTGTCTTACATTTCTCTAATGCCTTGCATGCTGGAGAGTCTTGGCATGTTTCACAAGCTGCTGTATACGTAGCCAGAATCAGACATGCAGCCACTTCTGGGGTGGAAGACAGCAATAACTGCATGTGCTGCACTAGGAGGAATAAGATTCTGTCCCGGAAGAGATACTTTTGCATAATATGTCATTAATGTCAATCTCTGAACACCCAGCAAGCTGCTAGCTACAAGTTTGGCTGCATCTGAAGGACTGGAAATATTACTGCTGGGATGTGAACCTGTAGTTCCAGACAATCTATTTCTGCTTAACCTGCTAGGTTGTTGGCAGCTGTTTTCATCACTTAGATACACTGTAGGCCAGTAATAGGTATATATCAATATAGATCACAACCTTCTGGGAGTGGTAATGACCTCTCAAAGGATGCCTTTGAGAAAGGATCCAACACCAGGTGGGAAAGGAGTCAAATTGCCAGAAGAAATCATCTTCTCTCTCCCATCTCTCATCACCGGCAGGTCTTTCCTCACTGCCTCAAAATGTGGAGCTACAGCTGGCAGAAGAGGCAGCAATGCAAGAAGGAGGTGAGTCCTGCAAGCTGGGAGAGCAAAAGCAGAGCTGCAAGGAGGGAGGTTGTGGTCTGGGCTGTGATTCTCTCAACGAGTTGCATTAGCTGCAGAGACTGAAGAGATAACAGTGTGACAATTCGACTATCACAGTGCAAGTTTGGTGCCTGGAGCTAGCATGTCCATGCTGAACACACTCTTTAATCTTGGCTCCCAATCCTACTTGTGCATCAGATGCCAGACTCCAGGCATCCTGCAGCTTCTCTAATACCTACCCGGAGCCCTTTGCCACAGCCTGCCCACTCATCTCCACTCCCTCTCCTAAAAGTCTGGGTGCCAAAAGCATGCCCTTTTGGTCCGTGGGAGAGGTTCCAGCAAGGTCCTTGTTGAGGTACCTACTAGTTGCCTTGCAACACTTGGGATGGTGCCAGTGAAAAGACAGGTGATGCTTAGCAGATAGGAAGTTGACCAAGAGCACCTGTGACCTGGTCACAACCCAGCTACCAGCTCCTTCCTCAACTGGGTTTTAGTTTACTTGCTATTATGATTTTTGACAGACGTACAATCTGGCTATTCTTAGAGAAGGAGAAAGAGAGGGGAAAAAAACAGAGGGGCCTTTCTTAATGTCATCCTGGAGCTAAAGAGGGGAGAGTGATGCCCCTTTCTCCCACACCCTGAGAAGGTACAGAGGAAAGAGCAGTTCTTGTGGCCCTGAGCACTGCCTGGGGCAGTGGCTGGCAGCTGAAGAAGACATGGTTTCCAGCCGCACACCCAGCTGCTGCGGTATGCATCCTACCTCAGCCTGAATCACAGCTGTTGGCGGGAGTGAACACCCGGGTTTGCAGGGGAACACTGCCTTCAGCTGCACCCAGCTCTGTGTTCAGGAAACCACAGCCCTGGTTTAGTGGTATAGCTGTAATGTGGGTGAGTGTCTTTAAGTACACTCACAGTGGGCAGACTACAGCTATTTTTTAGAAGGCATTTGCATTTTGGTGGGGTAGAGGATATGAAGTGATTGCCTAAAAAACAGGGTCTAGCATACTGAAAAAAATGATTGTTGCTGACACACAGTAGCCCTAAGCCAGTCAGTCCATCCCTGGCTCTCCCACAACAGCCTCCCAAAGCAATCAACTAAATGCTCTGTGTGTAGTGCAGCAGGGTGCTGGGTACCACACAAAATCTGGAGTTTGCTGGAACGTTAACTTAGCTTCCTTGAGCAACCGTGCAGAAACAAAAGGCTGCTTAGAACGAGCATAGCCTCTGAATAAACCCCTTACAGTTAAGATGGACAATTTGAACTCATTGCCCTGCATGCAGAGCAACTTGGTATCACACACTGAGAGCAGGGGGGACTGGGCATCCTGCACGTCCACCAGCATCTGGTCCTGCACTTCTGTTCCATGAAGCAGCACAAGCGCCTGCACAATGTGGCCTCATTTGTAGCTGCTGGGCCCAGCATGGAGTAGGCAACATGAAGAGGAGCCACTGCGGTTCTGTATCACCAGCACAGCAGGGAATTTTGACCAAGTCTATTTATCCAGCCACTGTGCAAGCCCTCCTGAAAACACAGAAAGTATGTTATATTGGTCAACATTGATCAGCAGCAAGCACCTATTTTACTAGGCACTGGCTACTTAAAAGCTCTTCCTATTTTTCTCCAACCCTAAATCAGTCATACTCATTGCTTTACTCAGGTAAAGACTTTTTCCTTTACACCAGGACAAGGTTTGCACTGATATAGGAATGAGAGATCCACTGGTGAGCCCACATATCAGCCCGTCTTTACAGGATGCTGTGGCTGAATAGGGCTGAGGCCTCACCTCCATCAAAGCTGGTGTCTGGATACTGAGCTTGAAATCAGCAGAGAAATGGAAGAAAATCAGATTCATCCCTGGCTCTGCCTTTCTTTGCCACCATGTGCCATCCCAGATGCTTCCTGCTCCTCAACAGCATCTTCCATTTTACAACACTTACAGTGTTTCCTTTCATCTTAAAAAGCAGCGTGTGGGGCAGGGAGACAGCAAAGTTGTTGTCCAATGTCTCACAGCCATGTCTCTGCCTTGTGCCTTTCTGCGCAGTGCCAAAAAACATGGGGTGGGCAGCCCTGGGACAGCCCCTATCTTCAGCCCTGCCTCTTCTCCCTGACCACATGCAAACTCAGTGCTGGTTCAGGCCAGGATGTCTGTACCAGCCTCCAACAATGTCATTTCTTCCATCACCTGGACCTGTTGTTTTCAAAGGAGCAAAGGGCCAAGGGATATATTTGTTGATGGTGTGTATGTTGGTTACTACCAGGATTGGCAGTTTTAAGGATTTTCCACGTATCGCGTGTCCCTCCATGTTGCAGTGCTCTGACCCAGACACAACACTGACAGCTGCAGGGTAAATAAATAAAAACAGAGTATTTTGATCTTGGAGGGAGAGGTGGTTTGGAGGGGAAGGCAGGGGGNCAGGGTATCAGCCAGACAGAACAGGGTGGCCACAGCTGTGATGGGAACAGATGCGGCAGGGGGAGCGGGGAATAAAGTTCTGCAAATGTAAGCAATGCTGGAAAGTCTTGGAGACTGGCATGCATATTTGGGACAGGTGGGAAGTGTTTACATTGAAATAAGAAGGACGATGGCCTGACAGAATGCTGGTCACGTTTCCTGTGACCCAAACTGACCGACTGCGGCTCTCATGGGCCCAGAACATCTGAGATCACCATCCCTCTGTCACGGCAGAGCCCAGTGAATGCATGTAGGGTCCTGCCCAGTGCTATGGGTGTCTGGTGCTCGTAGGTGTTTTGTCTCTCTTACAAGCAAGCTGATGTTGGCTCTAAGCCAGCCTTTATCCCAGTCTAGCTTGTAGTAGGTCTCTGTAGTATCCCTGTGCAAGCCTTGGGCCAGGTGGGTACAAGGCAGTGCCAATACCAGGCTCACCTGAGCCACCAAACCTGCCAGTGTGGTCTCCAGCACAGCTGGAGCACAGCTGGCAATGCCCCAGGGCACCCATCTGGCTTACCCCAAACAGTAGCCCTGCCATGGCTGGATCCCAACCTGGGTACAGTAGTTTGGTGGTTTGGGGGCTTTTCTTTTGGTTTTGCTTTTTGGGTGGGTTGTTTTGTTTCTTTTTTTTTTTAAGTCTAGCAGAAGCTATTTCTCAACTGATGTTTAAATGACGAAACAACTAGAGCTGCATACTTTTTTAGTTCTCGGAAGTGGCCCTGCTGCCACGAGGAGCTCAGTGAGGCTCTTGTGGGGCAGGTAACCTGCTGCTAGCCACTGGCTGGCTGAGCTAGCATTTTGGTACAAAGCAGTTGTGGTGTGTGCTCTCTCTGCTGATGGTCATTAAAGATAAGAGGTTGCAGGTCTTGTTGCAGGGGATCTTTGCAATGCTTCAGTGAATTGTCTCCATCCTAAGGACTCATCACAACAAATGACATGAACAAAATCCTTCTTTTCTCCTGGCACTTTATACCCTTTCCATAAAACATTCAGGGCCGGATTTTTCAAGAATCCTAGAGGCACCTGTGTCCCCATTTAAAATTAATGGAGGGTTGGGAAACCATCTCTCTAAGGTGCTATTGAAACCCCAGCTAAATGAGTTGGGCTGAGCCCAGCAAAGACATACAGTGCGGCTCTGCCGTAGCTGCAAGATGAATGCCTGTGTCACACCTACGTTACCGAAGAGTGGCAAGGAGACTTGTCCAAGGTCATTTCATGTGGCAGTGGTGCACTGCAGAATAGAGACCAGAGGCTCCACCTCCTAAGCCTCCAGACTCCCTCCAAGTTTCCCTTTTGCTCGTGGCTGATTGCTGCTTTGTGTGACCCCTGGGAGAAGAAACCCTTCCTAACTGCAGCTATTTCACCAGAGGATGCTCAAAGGCAGCTTGCAAGAAAGTTTGAGCATTTCTAATCAAGTTGAAGGAAGGCTCACAAACACAAAGTCATGTTGAGAGACATTCTCTGCATTTATTCACACCCTAGCCCCTAGATAAAAATAGCTTCATATGTTAAGTTTAGGACCACAGAAAGCCCAGAGGATAGCAAGGGATTATCACAAAAGGGCAGCAAGGCAGTCAAAAAGAGCCTGAGGGACATCTTGTACAATTTCCATGAAGGGAATAATTAATTCAAACTGTATACAGACAGCTCTGGGAGTGTCCACTCTGGAGATGTTCAAAGAGTCCTTTGCTGCTTTGGGCTCACTTTAAATCGAGTGTCCTAAAAAAACACTTCAGCTATGCATTTCATTTCAGTTGTACAGGGTGTTTAAATGCCAAGGGATCAGGGAAAACTTTGTTATTAAAGAGCTGCAAGACTTTAATAAGGTACACAGTCATTAGAAAGTTGTTGAGTCATGAAAATATTCTCAATAATTTGAAATTAATGTTTAGTGTATGCTGTACCATAAAATGCTTAGATGTTGTGGCCATGGATACTAAAGAAAAACCTTAAGGCCATGACTACACGAGCAAGTTACCGCAAGGTAAGCTAGGGTGTAATTTTAGAGCATACCACTTACAATAAGGTAACTTCCCTTTTGCTAGCTCTTGCCCTGGGACCAGGGGAGGCAGCTAAGTCCTTGCTGAACATGGCACAGACTGCCCTTCGAGGGCTGCTGGCTGAGGGCATGCATGTGGCTGGGTACAGCAGAACAGATAAGGTACAGTAAATCTGTGCAATAACTGACCTTTTAGTAACTACTCTCCAGCACAGATGCAAGGATGGATGGACCATGCATAGCAGCAAATGCCGTAGAAATGGACACAGATAATCAAGAAGCTAAACAGAAAGGGCTGAAACCTAATGTGGAGGAGATTCTGTCTCATGATAAGAATAAATACTTATATTAATAAATGCTTGCAAATGATAAACAGGGCTCTAGGTTCCCTATACCAGTGGCTCTACTGAAGAGGTAGGGAAAAAATGATTAACTACCAAGAGTTTCCCTCTCTCCTCTCTTTTCCAGAAAAACACAACAATTTGAATTCAGACTGCTTCTGGTGATCTGCCCTTTCTTTTCCATCTCTGGATCTTGCCAAACAAAATTCATCGAGTTCCACTTATGACTTTAATAAGGTCAGAATTTCTTGATGTAGGTGTTGTGGAGTGTGTTCCTGATAAATCATTTAAAACCAGAACAACAGGGCTCCTATCCCAAATCAAGGATTCATCCTTGAGCGTGTCCAATGCTAGGTGGAAAATCACTGTCTTTCTAACCCCAGTGGCTAGGGCATCCTGGGGGTTTTTCTTTTCAACTCAATAATGATCATTGCAGGACTTTTCTTTCCTCCCACTAGTTATTGTAATGAAGGGAGAGCTGCAAGTGAATTTCCTCTCCAAATTTTGGAAATTGCTTATACCTCCTGTTGTAAAACAGGGAACGGAGCTTCACCAAGAGAGTCCTGCTACCACTCAGGTGAGAAGGAGGAAGCTCCCAAGTCCTCCAGACCAGCTCTCCAGGGCAGGTGAGCAATCCTGATACTCAGATCATCTCTACAGTCTCTTCTTCCATCCAGGCAGATGTTACAAACCTTTGGGGAGTAAAAGAAAGAGAATACAAAGGAAACCATGAGCCTGGTGAGTACAGCAATCAACTTTCATTGCCTCCCACAAGGTTAAGACTTCATCAGATGAGAGTGCAGCTACCTTTGGAAACGTGCATTATATTCAGCAATGACACCTATCCATCCTGCACATCCCTCTTGTTTCAGGTTAAGAACTAATGATCCCATAATCCAGGCTTGCCTCCTTCCCATGTGGGCTGGCCTGTAGATCAGGGCTGTAGGACTCTCACTGGTTCATGAGCACCTTACTCAAAGCAAAACTGTAAATATAACCTGCTTATATTCCCAAACCCAAGACAGACCTAGAGTACTTTTGCAAAGCCTGGCTTATATTACATAAGTTGTGCAGGTATTGCACACCACTTTGTGTTCTCCAGGTGGGGAAAGTGGGAGAAGATGAATGGGAAGAGGAAGAAAAGGTTTTTTTCCTCACATTAATTGTTTTCTTTCCTTGTACTCCTATGACCCTCCCCCTGCCCCCAACATGACCTTTCTGACCAAGGGAAGAGGGATGTATTTTGGAGCTCTCACACCTTATGCTGCTGAGGAGCATGCCATGGTGGATACTGCTCAGCATTCCTCATAATCCTCATAGAAGCAGAGGGCAGGATGCAGATCCCAGCCAGCACACTGCCTGAAATTAAATAGGAAATTAAGCAGAAATTGTCGTTCCCCTTGCTACTGAAGAGTAACCCACATTTCTACTGTTGCCTAGCTCTATAATGAAGTATTTTTCTGATGGAGCACACAATACTCCAACTGTCCACCACTGCTGTTGTCTGTAGGCATCTGTTCTCTTTAGGTATTCATTATGTCAGTGTCTCAAGAGTTAAACTACCTGGAAGAAGGGGATTTTAGTAGAAGATCCGGAGCAGCAAACTTTATCAGCAGTGTTAATCTGTCACATCTTTCCTGGACTGTACATACCACGCTCCATCACTCTTGCATGTCATGGCCTGCATTGTTACAAGATGTACTGAAGCTGTAGCCAGCCGTAGTTTGGCATCTCAGTGAACCTTCTGATCCAAGAAAATACGGGAAGGAAAAAATAATAATGTCATTTAAAAAAAAAAAAACAACAAACCCAAAACCAACCCCCTACACAAACCAACCCACCTCTATAAAAAGCAACCAAAAACAACCCCAAAACTTCTAAGCAAGTACTAAAATAGAACTTTTCAAATATAACTATAGAACAAACCTGTTTAAATTAAAGGTGAGCTAGACCCTTGAACGCACACCACTGAGGGATGCCAGATGGCTCAAAACCTAGAGTTTTTCTTTGTCATGTTTCTGTTGTATTCAGACACATACAAAAAAAGTAAACCTAAAAACATTTGTTTTCCTGGTTCCCATTTCCCGGTTCTGGCAAGAACCTGGCCAGCAGCCAGGCTGGCCTGAAAACATCCCATGTTATCTGAGCCTGGAAATGCAGCAGACTCAAGCTGGATCGGTCCTTGGAGTTGACACCACCAGAGTGCCTGGAGCCCACACCCTGGAGCAGACACTAGACTGCAGACACCAGTTGAGAGGGAAGGCTCTTGGCTCTATTGTTGTTGTTGAGCTCCTGGAAAGGAGCTTGGGAGAGGAAAAATGTTCTGGATAGGATAAAAAAAGTCTCAAAGGAATGGATGATCTCACTTGTCCACACACACCCACCCAGATGTACAAATATATATAATTAACTGGAAAATACTGTGTGGTACAAAGGTTTGTTCGGCTTGTGTTCATCATAGTTGGGCTAGTCAAGGTTGGTACAGCCATAACAAAGAGTACTTCCCACACATCTCCTGCTAAGAGCCCTTCTACCACTTCATAGCATTTTGGCATGTATTTATATCTGTTGATAGGTACGTCTATGCTTTTCACACACAGAAAACTAGACATGTAATACAATTATTAAATGTATATGTAATAGCCTATACAGTCATCAATAAGACTATATGGGATCTATGTACACACATGTTCTTATACAGGCAATTTGTTGACCCCTTTAAACTGTTGCTAGGGTGTATAAGGGGCAGAAGATGAAAGGATTATCCCATTCAAATGCCATGAAGAAGACAACCCAAAAGAAAGAATAAAACCAAAAAATACCGAAGTCAGTCTCTCCATCTGCTTTTGCCCCTGTGATGCCATATTTCATGACAAGTCCTTGCTCTATTCTGTTCCAGAGAGATACTTTTTAATCTGGGCTTGTTTGTTTTAAATGAAGCACATATGCATCTTTTTTTTTTTTNNNGGGGGAGGGGGCAGTTTGGGAGGGGGATTTGGTTGTTTGGGGGTTTTTTTTGGGAAATGCTGTTAAGCATTCCCACATACTTTCCGCTTACCCTGCAGATGAAGTTGTGTCCCTGATTACAGCTAGTGGTGCCCATCGCTTCCACCCTGGAGGTGCACAGGTTCCCACATGGGCATCCTCAGCTCTGACCAGGGCATACTTAATCCTCAGGAGCCACAGTCCAAGAGCAAAGCCAAACTTCCTTGAAAGAAGCCCCCACATCATCTTCTAAATTTCTGCAAGAACCAGAACTGTCTTAATGAAACCAAGGAATGAGAGGGCGAGAGAGAGAGGAGCTGTACTACTTCTGCTTAGATACCTCCAGAAGCCACTACATACTTGTAGCATTAAATGGAAATAGTTCACTACTTCTGCTGTCCCGCTAGAGTAGGAGCTGGTATGTTGTTTGTCTTGCACTGAAGAAGTAGGCCAGTGTTTCTCAACAGGAAGGCTTGTCTGGATCCCAGACAAAGAGGTCTCAGGAAGACCAGCCCTCAAATAACCTAACCATTCGCTCATCCCGATCCTTTACACATTCAAGAAAACTCACCACCACAGCTGCAGATTTACATCCAGCTTCCCCACAAAACAGTTAACTTAATCCCTGAGCAGAGATACTAATGAGAGAAGCCAAGAATGGTTATTTTTTAGGTAACATGAATGCCCCAAACTTTACTGGCCTTACATGACTTTTAGCTTCTTGTTCCAAGCTCCAAGCTACTGAAAAGCTTGTCTGTTTTTTAAGACTCCGGGTCATTCCTTTCTCTGTGTCCAAGCTGTTCTTCCAATATCTTTATAAATTGTGTGCTTGTTTCCAGTGAGTGGACTCCGAGCGACAGGAAAAACTCTGTAAGAGAGATTGTCTTCTTGCATATAAATCTTACTTTGAAAGAAGATGGTATTTTTGGAATTCAAGGGCTGGTTTGTTTTTTTTTTTTTCCCTGCAATATATTTTGTTCTGCCACTTAGCCATGTCTCTAGCAGGAAGATGCTTGTTCAACTCTAACCTGAAACAAGAAGCACAAGGTAAAAATCTCCTTTCCTAAACACATTTTCTAGATGAAGGAGATTTATTTTTTTTCATCTGCTCAGGCCTTTCTTCATTTGTCTACATCCAGGCGTGCAGGTTTTTTAAGGGCAATGTGTCATCCCCCTAAATACAATTCAGCACAATTTTTTTTTTTTTTGTCTCACTCTAAGATGCCCTGCCTGCTCCATGCTTCCCCTAATCGTAAATCAGGAGCAATGGTACGCATGGTACAGACAACTCAAAATGTGTAGGTGAACCTCAAAGCATCTCTAAAAGCCTTGACCAAAACATTATTTATTATTGGTTACTCAACAACACCAGCAACAACAACAACAACAACAAATGTAAGTTTGCAAGAATGAGTTAGGAGCGTCAAAGGAAGAAAAGTTCTGCCCCAAAGGCTTATGCTTTAAACAAACATGATGGCCAGGAAGAGCGCAACACAAAGAAGAGAAGCTCAGAAAATGGCTTAACATCACAGGCAGCGGGCAGGTTTCAGATGCCTGCAACTATACTCACTAAAGCCAGCTCCTCACCCTTGAGAGCTTCTTGCATCCTTCCCCTGGTCTATGCACCACTGCTCTGACAGACTGGCTGGTAGAGAGTCTGCTGAATGCCCATGTCTGTCACCAGTGTCTGGAAGGGGCACAGAGATGGAGAACAGACAGCAGCACATCCCCCCC
>VYZV01010809.1:349227-364246 GCA_013401275.1 Pandion haliaetus
CGCACCCCCCCCCCCCCCCCTTAAAAGTCAGTTAAAAATCCCACTCTGTGACTGAAGCCTGGTGCTATGGGCTTTTCTTCACCATGGCACCCAACATGCGCCAGCACAATAGGTTGTAGCATGGTCTCATGCTTGGGCAAAGGAGACACCAAGAGATTTGGGGACTTTGTGTGTAACTGATGGTAGCTCTCAGTAGAGTCTGACATCCTAGAAAGAGAAAAGACAATCATTACTCAGCAATGTGCCCAGCTGGTTGCACTAACCATTGAGGCATACCTCCAGGTGTCTGGTTCATTATAGGGCACAGAGTGAGATATAAAAATTCAAGATGGCTAATAGCTGGCTGTTCCTTTCTCATCCCCAGAGACAGCAGAAGACCTGGAAGACATGGACAAGGGCAGGACAAATCAGCTTTCTCATCTGCTAGTGCTTACATGGCCATAGTCAACATGAGAACAGGGAGAGGGATTCAGCTTGCCTTACAGTGCAGGTATCTCCATCTGACCTGAGCACTCTGGGCTCATTTCATAGCTGTTGGAGAAAAACAGGCATATTTGTAGGGGAGATTACCTAGGCTTGTTTGGGCTGTCAGGGTGAGGTGACTCAGCCCCTAGACACACCTCTTGCTTTCTGCTTGTTGGAAGGGGTGTCTAGACAGCTCAGGTGTAGGTGTTGCCATGTCCACATTCACTGGGATGAATCCCCCTTGGAGAACCACAAATTGTGCCCTCTAACACGGCCTTTGGTGAGCAAGGCAGAGTGCTACAAACAGGGAAGAGAGGTCTAGACCCCCACAGGGATTTAGTGGCCTCACTCTTAGCTGACTTGCACAGTCATGCGTGGACTGCATGCAAAAAACAGCACCCAATCCCCAGCTCTCCACTGCTCCCAGTGTGTTTTGGTAACTCTGCTGCTACCCTCTTGGAGCTCTGCAGAGACAGCAAGGAGCCACGCAGAGAGGGGGGCAGGTGCTGACGAAGCTCCCAATTAACCCGCCTGATGGATGGGCTTCTCCAAGCAACTCGCAGCATCTGGATGCAAACAGGCATGCCGCCCTCACTGCTACATGGTCTCCAGAGCAACATCCGTGGGTGTGTACACAACAGGACTGTCAGGTAGCTGCTTGTGTGCCACCAAGCATCATCACAACCTTTTATTCCTGGCACGGGGCACAGAGAGATGAATGAGGTTGATATGAAAAATGACACCACCCTGCTATAATGTGTCTAATTATTGAGAGCTGACTATGCGTCTACATACATACAGACACACAAACACACCTCACTGCCCTTTGTCACAATACTACTCAGTTGTACCAGCACTACTTACCTTAAAAGAAGTTAAGAAAGCCCAAAATCTGTACCTAACACATTCCAAGACACCATAACCTCTCTCTCTTTTTTTTTTTTTAATTTATTTTCACTACTCATGGTCCAATCCTAGTGATGTCCATATGTAGCAAAGGGTGGCAATCATCATGTTTGTCTTTGGGAGTGGGCTCAAATAGCTTGGGACTGAATAGTGGTATGTGAATGGTTTTCATAAAAATGTCTAAATACAAACAGAAATTTGGAGTCCAGTCCTGCTTTCATTTGCAGTCAATTCCTTGAGTAGACAGGTCCCAACAGTAACTCTGGAGATATCTCCAGTGACAGAACAAGTGAGGTCTGGAAGATCCTCCAGACAAGTTGCCTGTCCTAAAGGCAAAAAGGACTCCAAAGAGAAGATTTAACGAATGAGATTTACTGCCTTGCACAGCGGGCATTCACATGAAGAACTCTACTCTCTATGAAACAGCTACAGCAATCTCACCGAGTGCTGGGGTGCTCCTGTCTGATGGCCTGTAGGTTTCCAGTTCTCCAAACCTTGGGAAGCACTATTAAACAGCTTGTTTTACTCTTGACACATATATCAAAGCTCAAATAGCTGCACCTCCTTTGGTAACTGGGCCTATGATGATGACCATGAACTTAATCAATCAAAGGACTTTTCAACCACTAGGAGCCTTCCTAGAGGCAAGAAGAAAAGTCAGCCCTGGAAGTCAAGGGACAATGAATACACTGACAGGTAGGTAGACAGGGATTGCGCAGAAATATCTGCATGTGCATGTGTGAGGGGAAGAGACAAGATGAACTAATCCCTTTCCTTGAGGCTATGTCTTTACTCTTTCAGACTGGCACGTGTCTCCTTTGTTTTCGATAATAGAGGTAATTATATCTGAAATGTTAAACTGTAAATCCATCACGCAATTAAGGGAATTCAAACTCCACAGAACTACCAGAACATTTAAGGATGGATTATGGACAGAGATTCTGAAAATCACACTCCATGTTTTCCATCGCTTGACTCAAAGACTCAGGCAGTTTACTTCTTTCCCCAGGGACTGTCTATCTTCCCACCACAAGATAAGAGAACCACACACTGATTCCAGTGAGAATCACTAGTGTACTGTGGTGGAACAAAAAAGCCTTCAGAAAGGGGTTTATGGTTTGGGTTTCCTTTAATTTTTTTTGACCCTTCTTATCACTAAACAAAAGCTTGTGGTTTTTCCTAGATAATCAACAATTAAACTCTTATAAAACCACATGCCCAGATAAAGCTAGACTTATGCAACTTGGATGAAGCTTTTTTCCGCACTGTTATTATTATTGAAGAAATCTATCATTATATTTTACAGGGAAGCCTAAAATGTAAAGCACTTAGTTAAAAATACAGATGAACCAGTGTATTTCCAAGTCCTCCCACTCTTTACCACCTATATTTGAAAACAAAAGAAGAAAGAAAAAAAAAAGAGTACTAAAAAAGAAGACTCATACTTTCCTCATAGAATCACCAGTGACACTCAGCCTTCGTGGGCAGTGAAGGAGGGAGTGCCTGTGCTTACCTTACAGTTTTGTCTGTGTGGAAGCCTCTCCAGTTCAATGCTGGAGCAATGGTGCTGGTGAAAGCACAGATCCAAGGGTGGGCTTAAATACAGGTTCTGGTGGCCTTCATGCCTTTCTGTCTTAGTGGCAGCTGGCCCTGCTCAGGCCCAAGGCACGGGTCCTTGCTTAGAAAGAGTGAGCTTGGACTTTCTGCTGCTGGGGCTGCCATTTCAGTACTTCCTTATAGGAAAGGAAGGAGAGGGTGGTTTGAGCATAGCCTCAGATGTGGGCTTCACCAGCAAAACAGAGGCAGAGATCAGGAACTAGAGATTGCTCAGATCCTGCTGGGTCTATCTGGTTCTTACTGCACAGATGAGCTGTATCTGACCTTAAAAGCAGAGACAAGAGTCATTTGCACCTTTCTTCCCAGCAGTTCTTTCCCAATGTGAACAAAGTGTGATTTTTGGGGGGTGATCTTTGGGTAAGGAATGCCATTACTTACAACACAGTCACTTGGGATAATATTTATTACCGATAGCCTTTCGTGGGACAAGCTCAGGCAAGAAAGATCAAATCTTTGCTTCAGGGCATCCATTGACTTATAACTGCAGAAATGCCAACAACAAAAAAAGTCAAACGCAAAATGGAACATGAGTGTACAGAGGTTGAGTCAGAAACCATAAGGTTTGGTGAGGTTTTTTTGTTTTGTTTTACTTTGGGGTGTACTTGGGTTACATTCTACATAAGTGTAAGGGCTAGAAACACATTTTGGTGGTGGTTTTTTTTTGTTTAATGAGAACTGAATTTCTTAGATAATAACAGGTTATTTTTTCCAAAAGCATCACACTGCAAAATTCAGGATAAAATTATGAGAACTGGCTAAATAGTAACTACTACTCCCACTTCTACATGTAGCATTGCAAAAATGTTAGGTTGATTCAAAACTAGACAACTTTCTTCCACTCACCACATTTGGATTGTTAAACAAACCAAGTATCTTCATATTTTGAGTATCATCCAACCTTACTTGAAACCTTTTCACTGGCCTGAGTTTGTTTCTTTGCTGGAATGACTGGGACAAGTACTCCACCCCTCCTCTTAAATAGACTTAAGCTGTATCATTTAAGTAACTTGGAACAGGGTGCAGGGACCGTCAGGAAAGGATTAACTGTAATAAAATCTTTGTGAGGTTAAAAACTGGACAAGCTGGCCATTTAAACTCTGTGATAGGCCATTTGCCTGTAGCAAACCAACCTTCCAAAAAAACAACCTAATTACATGTGTCTGCCCTAAAGGTGATGCATGAGGGTTTCTGTTGTTACTAGAAGATGCGCCAATGGAAATGCCTCCATAAAGCTTTTAAGAAGCCACTAACTCAGACAGAGAGGACAAGTGGACTACAGACTAGGATTTAATCAGAGAGAGGCGTGAAAAGCCAGCAATCCAGCCCAACATTCCCTGGATTTTGTCTCTGGCACAGGAAGGGTTCACATGTTTCCCGCTTGTGGCTTCTATTTTAGCCTGTATTCATTGCTGAGATGCTTTGACACAGCTGTGCTGGTTCATTAACCACCCAGCATGTCACTCAGCCCAAGCAAATGGCTTTGGGGAAGTGTTTTCCAACAACTCGAGGGAAGGGTATACCTCTGTGAGGAAAGGAAGCTGTTGATCTAGGAGATATTTGAGAATCTCATGAGTTACATTAAAAATGAAGACCACAGAAGACAACTTGAGCAGGAGCAAGGCAGCTTCCCACAGCAAAACAGCTGGGACTCAAGTGGATATTTCAGGAATAATCCTCAGTCGTTGAAACCCTACTGAGACACCAGTGACCAATAAACCAAGATCTCCCTTTGTGCTACAGCTCATATCTCTAGTAGAGAGCTCACTGTTCCTGTGGCTTTCCTTGTAGGCTCAGAAGCAAACGCTTTGCAGGCACTAAGAGGACACCAAGAATGAGGGAAATAGACCCACAGCATCCCCACCCTCTTCTGCTCATTGCATCCTGCTCTCAGGCGAGAGCCATTTGCAAAATTAGAGCACACTCAAGCCTTGCCCTTGAATGCTTTGGTTAGGAAAGTGCCCTGCCCTACTCCAGAAGCTGTGTCAGAGATGCGCTGAGCCTTGCAGCTGCTAGTTGGGCGCCGTTTCCAAAGAAACAGGGTCCATATCATGCCACAAGTGACTCATGCTGAGATCATCGCACTCAGGAAGAGACAGAAGGAGCGGTCCCACCTCTTCCTCCGGGGAGGGCTCACAACATGGAGGAGCAAAGCAGATGCTGCAAGCAGGAAGGTTTGGGGCTTCCCACTGCCTTGCTCCTTTGATCCCTGTTTGTGCAGAGGTGAGAGAGACAGGCCATGAGGAATATGCTGTCTGCCAGCCCACGCTATGGCATCCATCAGGGTGACAGCCCTTGGCCACGGGCAGCCTGAGAGGAGCATCCCCGGCACATGGCCCCAACATGCTGGCATGCCTCTGCTCCTCTCCCCAAGCCTTGCTGTAACCACTGCATTGCCCCACCATAACACAGTCTCCTTGTGCCTCACCATGTGCACTAATACAGCCCCTGTAACTGCTTGCTTCATCCTTCACATGGGTAGTCTCTGGAAGACCACTATGGGTCCAGATAGAGTAAGGGACTGTGGATACTTGGCTTTAAAGGCAGGAGATTAGGAAATCCACACAGCATCATGACAAGCATGAAGTCTCCATGACTACTGCCGTGCTGGGACTAATCCTATCTCAATAACCAGCCATGGGGTCACTCATCCAAAACATTTCCCAAGGCATCTAAAACAAGTTTAGAAAACACTAGTTTTATTCTAAAAATCTGATTCAGTCTCAGGTGGCTCAGCAAGAAGCAAGCCCAGCAGCCCTAGAGCTGTCAGTCCAGTCCCCTGTTGTGGCACAGCATTGCTCAGCAGGAGCCACTGCCAGGTCTATCATTTATACACTCACATCTATATCTCTAGAAGGGTGGCTGCTTAAGAAAATAAGGACTCTGTAACGTTACTTCCCAATCCACCCTGGTCTGCCTGTCCCTGGGTTGTTTTAGCCTTTGACCTGCGCTGTTACACTTCTTCCCAAATGGGTTCCCCTGGTAGTCACCTCCCATGCACGTGTACTCACACATGTCTGCACGATGCAAGCTGCTTACGCCTGCTCTTCCAGGCAATCATTGCTGTTCAAATTGCCCATTAGAAATCCAGCTTGGCCCAAAACCTAGAGATTAACAATAACACATTTTGCTGCTCTTCCTGCAAAACTCTTGAACTCCTGAAAGTTGAACACATGAAAGCAATATGAGGTTAGCGTGTAATACACAAACCACATAAAAGAGATAATTTAGCATTAGACACATGTTACCAGAAGCAGGTTGAAACTAATACAGGTTTTGCATTCAGGTCATAAAATACAGCACTTATATCATCCTGTGAGGCATCCCTACTTAGTGTGCCTTGATGGGGGAATAAGTACAAGTGATCTGATGCTGATACAAACTGAACACAAAAACCATCCTTCTCCTTCACCCTTTTCCTCCCTTCGTGAAAGAGATGCTCACATCTGCAAGACCGTCTCTGAACAGTGCCAGACAGGAGAAAGACTGTCCAAGACTATTTTCTTCTATTCTATTCCCATTCCAAACCTACTGAAAGGCCACACCAACAAGCTGAATCCAAGCACTTTGGTTATCCTATAACACTACTTTTTAGCACTGTCATAATATGCCTTAAAAACCTGATGCCAGTGATGCAGTTGGAGCACTAACAGGGAGAGTACATGGTCCCCAGCACTGCCCACTGACTGTGCCTCTGGCATGGGGAGATGAGCGTAGAGATCAGCCTCCAAGCAGTAGTAAGGAACTTATGTGAGATCTCTCTTCTGATCCTGGGGGAAGGCATACACAACCTAATGTTAGCAACTGCTGTCCATGGTTGACTCCTGCAGGATTTGACCATGTCACCACTATTTTTACAGATCGCATAGCCCAGCCTCTCACTTTAAGCCAGAAAAAACCAATAAATTCGACATATTTCAAACAAGATGGAGTTCTGAAAATAGACCTGTGTTGCACGTTTAAAAAGTGTGTTGGCAGAGGAACTGGATTTACTTTGAAAGTTGGTTTGGTAGGAAAGAGCTACACAGCAAAATGCTAAATCCCTTGAGAGAACAGAATTAAATAAAAGCAGATTTTTTTTTTTCTTAACACCTTGTCAGCAAAACTCTCCTTCCTGGGCAAGATTTTTTTCCTTTTGCAAAATTATCGTGCTAGCTTGCCAGCAATGCTTTTCTAAGAACAACCACCTAAGCAACATAGCTGCTTTCTCATCCTGCCTCTCCCAACACTTCAACACTCCCTCCTGCAGCCCGAGCAGAAATTCTTTGCCTTGGGGCCTGCAATGAAACTCATACAAGTTACTGGGAGAAAATGCTGTAATAATGTAGAACCCATTTCCCTCTTTCCTATGTAGCCATGTGTTTTTCTAAGTTCCTGACCCTGACTTTCAACTACTGTTCTAGCTAGAGTCTAAGAAATTGATTTGATTTGAGAAATTTCTACCGATGTCTTTTAGACTCAAACAAACCTATCAAGGGGTGCTAAAAATATGAAGATCTATCAACTCGGAGTTAGGCTGAAAAAAATTCAAGTGTGACCAACGGCCTACTTACCTTCGATTCCTAATGATGTGCTGGGCAAACATAACAATTCAACTGATTTTGCAGTCTGCATTCAACTTAGCCTTTTAAAGAAAAACTTGGATGGAAATGTGAATATTAATCAAAACACACTATCACTGAGAATGTTTACAGGACCTTCCTGTAAACTGGGCTATCACCAAAGACTACAAGAGAGGAGAGTCTGGCTCCTATTTTTAACTATTTATTCACCATCCGAGAATAGCTAGAAGAATAGCAAAGTTATCACACACTGACCTTAATTAAGACTGTGATTCACCCTTTGCTCTCTGAACACAAACAGAACAGCTTGGAGCTGGAAGGCTTACATGCGAAGAGGGTCTGGGTCAGGAGGCAAAAATTACCATGCAGGGCCTCTTTTGAGGGAGAATATAGGGTTCCTGAAAGACACATTATACCAGAGAACAAGCACAGTCATCCATCTGTTTTTTCTGGAAACTTAGAGAAATGCAAGTATGGAAGATAGTGGTTTTTCAAGTCTGGAAATCCCAAGTTAACACATAACTTTACTCTGATCCTTATAAAAACAAGGCCTTAATCAATCTAATGATACAATACATTTATTTTACAAAAGACAAAAAACCACAAATCCAGAAAAGAGAGACAATTTTTTTTTTATTCTTCCTCATCTCATTTTCTTGTTCCAGGTAAAATGCCCTTCCAGAATATCTCCAGAAAGAATGTTTGTCTTGTAAGATTTAGCATGATATATTTCAGTATTATTTTTGCTTGGATTGGATCCTCAAAGTTAATTTCAACAGCAATCTTTTCTTTGACTAAAGAGACCCAATATTGACAGTACACTGAAGAAGGGAAAATTTCTTTCTAGTTTTATCACTGACTTCTTCCAGAGGTCTCCAACTGATCCAAACCAAAGGCACTCCTTTAAAGAACAGAAGATATAATTAATTATACTTTTTAAGGTATTTCTACTATTGCTCCACAAATGTATTACATGTAATCATCACACAGTCTATCCTGAATATCTATAAACTGCTGATAACTGAAATATTTGTGTCATTTAACAGTCATGATAGTAAATGCCTTCAGATGAACTAGGGAACTACATCTCTAGCTACCACATTCGTACAGCACCTTAGGCTGGTAAAGAGCATTTCCTTACCGCATTGCAAGGCTCCTGGATTTTGACTTTAAAATAGAAAAAAAAAAAAAAAAAAAAAAAAAAAAAAGGAAGAGGACAGATATTTTGCTGTACAGCCCAGTTTTTGCAATCCAAGAGCAAATGCTCTTACAGTGCTGTTATACCAATGGCATGGGTGGCTAGAGCATTTAGCACAAGCACAGAAACTGCAAACACCAAGTTCACAGCTGAACCCTTCCAAAACTTTGGCACAGCACATGCCCTGGACAGCTTCCCCATCAGTCTGGGGTACTGGTTTGGACAAATTTCTATGAAGAGAGGGAGCATTTGCAGCTGACCAATACTTAGCATGCATCAGGGATGAAAATCCCATGAAAAAATGTGCTCAGAGAGTGAAATTCAACCCTGGCCAGAGAGCCCGCAAAGAGAGCTCACCACTGCTGTTGTATGCGTGCTTCCCAATACAGCCACAGGTGTGACCTCTGTGATGAAAAGGCTGTGTGCTGCCTTGAAAAGGGGTGTATTCCCTCCTTATGCATTCATAGAAATGATACTATTTTGGGGATTTAAAGAGAAAAAAAATGAACAAGAAGTATCTCTTAGAGTTCCCTGGGGGATGGGATTTCAAAAGCCCAGGTTTTCACAGGCAATTGAATAATCACACTTGTTCTGATTCCCAAAAAAGGCCAAGAACCCTGTGTAGGTGTCAGCATGAAGTGGCTGGTGCAGGACCACAACCAGCACAGCCAAGTGCTGGGTCCTTGTCCTGGGCTCTCTCCACAGCCTGGGTGGAGAAAAGCAAAGGGAAGATAGTTTGTCCAGTAAAAATGGGGGAAAACTAAGAGTACAGAGTCAACTTCAATCATCATAGCAGAGTCTAAGTCTTATAAAGGAGCTTCTGGAGAAAGCATATTGACATGAAAGCAAACAAAAAACCTTGAAATAAAACATTTCAGATCAAGGCTTCAACAAAATTTCCTTGCATCATATCATCCTGGTGACAAAACCTTTCTGTAGAAGGAAGGAAAGTGGCCTCTTTTTAGTAAACTCAAGGCTCAGAAATCAAAGCAGCCCAGTAGGAAGTGGGGAAAGCCACAGATCTGGTTTGATTTGAAGACTTTTAAGTGGTCCTAGAGAAGCAGACCAGAAAGTAGTGTTTCTAAAATGGAAAGAACCCAAATCCAAGGCTCAGACATCCTCCAAACTTGAGGTTCGATCACATTCAAAGAATGTTTGGATTCAATCCCAATTAGTGAACACTGAGATGTGCCATGCCCATTTCTTTTTTTAAAGGCTGGGAAAGATTTCAGGCAGACTTCCTTCTCGCAGGGTGTGTGCAGTATGGGCAGCAGAAAGGCAGACTTCCTTGCTGTGCCGTTGCCAATGTGCTTTTTTGCTGCCCAGGAGAAAATCTCTCCTTAGAGAGGAAGGCAGAATAATGGCCAAGGCCACAGGTCACTGCGCAGACTGCCTGGTAGTCAAAACTGCAAGTTCAGGCTTTGTTAGACAGAATGTCAGGGGTAGGACTTGGCACCAGATGCATGTTTCTTCTCTTCCCTGCTCTCCCTGGTCCATTTCACAAATGTTGGTGAATCCTTCTGCCAGACTGAATTTCAAGCCTTTGAGAAAAGGAGCCTGACTCTAACTGTTCATTCAAAACCTTTTGCCCTGCCCCCTGCCAAAGGCTGTGTGCTGATATGGGAATTAGAAACATGAAGAAATGGTTTTGAAATTAAGATTTAGTCCCGAAGCTTTTCATACGATCAAACAAAATCTCACATACAAATACTTCCACAAATTCTTGCTTTTCCTATCTAATCCTACGGTGAAGCTGGAGAATGGAGTTTAGGATCCAGATCAGACAGCAGAATTTGTATCTGAAGGATTCTGTGTATCTATATTATGAGCATTCGGAGTGAGAACTCTGATTTATAAATTAACAAAGCCAGAGAGGACAGCCATGGTCAGCTAGGTTTGATTTCTGAAAGGATGCCAGCAACAAGGCTGATCTGAATGAATACCCTGCATGAACCAGAGTGTGACTGATGGAAAAAGTATCCAATCTCCACTGCCAATGTCAGAATAAATCACAGCCCTGACTTTCGGTCCAAGAATGGTTTCTGCTGTTAAAATTTGAAGACTTATATATGGTATGAACTCATCCAACTTCTGACTACCGATTCTTATTATACTATTGCCCAAGGAGCTTCTGTTTCTGAATTTCTCTTCCTTATATAGCATACTTGAAAACCAGACTTGAGCTTTTCTTGACTTGCTGTTTGGTAAGCTAAGGAGATGGGCTCCACTGTAAGGCATGTTTTCAATCCTTCAATCATTCTTGTGGCTCTTCTCTGAAAGATCTCTGGTTTTTCAACATCCTTCTTTAATTGTGGGTACCACAGCTAGATGGAGTGTTCCTGAAGCAGTTGCACCAACGCCAAACACAGCAGTAAAGTGATCCCTGGGTATATAAGCAGGGAATATCAAGTAGGAGTTACAAAGGATCTAAGGATTGTTTTAGGCCCTTTGGCTACAGCACTGGAGTGAGAGATGACATTCAGCCAATTATCCATTCAAACCCTCAATCCTTTTCCAGGATCTTATTTCTCAACACAGTCTATTCCATCTGGTACATAAATCTCAGAGTTTTAATTTCCTTTACCTGTAGCATCCTGAAAGAAAAATTATTTGCTATTTCCATTTTATCAAGGGATCCAAACTATGTGAAACCAGTCTTTCTGTCATCTGCTAACATCACCAGTGTGTAGTTAATCTCTCCTTCCAGTCACTGCCACACCATGAAACGACTCAAAGCAACGACTGGATCCCACTAGCTATTTGATGTGTTTACACTTTGAATCTATTTACAGATCCCACTTTGAGATGTAATTGAAACGGTCGGAATCCGTGTACCATTTCCTATTTGATACTGTACCATTTGAGTTTATGAATCTGTACGTGTGGGAGCAAGTTAAAGGCTTATAGGAAGTTCTTACATCAACATTAGTATAATAATCAACCAGATATCTTTTTTTTTTTTATCCAACCGAGGTTGACCAAAGTTATTTTCCAAAAATCAATGCTAGATGCCTCTTCACGTGTTACATTGCTTTAGTATGCCATTCATTGTATGAGTACCTTTGCCTTTCCTTGAACTGATTAATATTAATATTAATTATTAATGATCATAGCAATCTATTTAAAATCTTGATCTGAAATTAGGTATCTTTTGCCTCAAGCCCTTCCCCAGTGTTGTACGGCTTATTAGAAATCCAAGTAAAAGACCTAGGGAGCTCTTCAGCTTTGTAACTCTAGGATCTGGAGTTAGAAAAATCCAGTGATTTGCATATGTAACTTTAGAACCTAATTGTTAATGTACTCCCAAGTTCCAATGAAGTGAAAATTATTCCATTATCCAGAGAAAACATTCATCCTCTGTTTATTCACAAGATACAAAGCAGGATCTTTTTGTGCCACTATTGCCAATTCTATCACAACCAGTCAGCCAATTGAAGTCCTATAGATTATTTAGTTTAAACTCTGTTATTTTCTTTATATATCTGATTTTCCAAGTGACAATGTCCTAGTAAGACCTTCTGTGGGATACCAGAATTGAACTCTAATTAGGCATTTGTGGGCAAAGGAGCAGAGGCAGTTTTCATGCTTATGAAAGCAAAGAATCCAAGCATACTGAAAAGACCTGGCACACAGCGTTTTTTTCAGGCCACAATCCTACTGTGAGTGTTCCAATACTTCCTTACTCTCTAAAGAGCTGTAGGTTACCTTCTGCCTCATTGATGGCAGACTCACTCCACACCGGTTTGACTGCTGCCTCCCTTAAAACATGGACTTCAGACTACCAGCAGCTAGCTGCCGAGGGAGATGCTGTTTCAGAATTGTTAAGTTTGCGATTTTACTGAAGGTCATTTTCTCCCTATCTGCAGGCAAGCACAACCTGACTAGCTGGTACATTAGAATAAACAGATGCTATCAGCACCAGCAACAAATTATCTTCTGAGGCTTTGTAATTTCTAGAGAGTAGCAGGTTGTGGCAAGTCGATTTACGTTTAGGATGGAGAGGGAGTGAAACGGAGGTTATTTCAGCATTAACACATAATTCAGCACAAGGGAAAAGGAACAGTAAATTGAAGCTGGACAACTACACTGTGAAAGAAACCATTATCTGTGCACCCATATCACTCCTAGTGAGGTACACAGCAAACCAGATGTGGACATAGGGAGGTTTTGCACCTAAAAAGAATTCATGTGTTATGCTCAAGTGGCAAAAACCCAGACAGAGCATGTGCATATGCATGTAAATGCTCTGGAAGGTACAACTGTTCACATGAAACACTTCCTTGCACCAGGACTTGGGGGTGTGCTGCAGTCAGCAGCTGGAGGGGAGAAGTCACTGCTTGCTGTTTCCGGGAAAGCACTTTTCTACGGCTGAGAATCCCAGTCCCAAAATGAGAGTGGTGGTACAACCAAATTCAGGAATCCTTACACTGCTTCTCTGCAGGAGTGGAAGAGCACACCTCCCTATATATTTTCAGATGCACAAATAGTTTAGCCTATGGTATTGTGCATATGCACCTGCACATAAACTGGCAGAACCAGCTGAAAGCCATGGAAGAACTTTATAACAAAATGAGGAATGAAGACCCATGTTCCTAAAACCCAACTTGGGGTCCCACTGAACAAGACTTGCTCTGCTTCCTTGACCCAGACTTTGCCTTTGCTACATTCAGAGACAGTGCACATGCCTGTGTACAGAACTGCAAGATAAGCTTATATTTGTGAATTTATGTAGTATATCCGGGCAAGGTACCCATTAAAGGCAAGTCCTACACCTCCACTTTTAGCCACTGTATCTCTCCACCCATTTCACATTGGTATGCAGGGTCTGCATTGCTTTTTCATAACATTTCCCTCAGTGTTTTAAGAAGAATTCATTTTTCTGATTGGGACGGGGGAGCAATGAAACCATCTGCTGCAGTCTTATTTGTAGAAGATACCAGACACCCATTTCAAAACTAGACTGGCTTTATTATCACAGTGAAATATGCTATTTCAGCATTCCTATGTCAGAATGGAAAAGCAAAGCTTCCATACATCTCTATGCAGGTGACTGTTCCTGCCTCTGGACCCAACACATCCTGGGACCTACCTCCCTTCCCATGCCGGCTGGCAAAAATGTTTATCCCAGCACCCTGGGGCTTTAGCAATGTCATTTTCTACCACTGTCAAGAAAATATCTGCAGATATTGATGAGTTTTGGTGTTTCACTTACATCAGTCCAGAGCTGCCTACACAATCTGGCATTAGTTTTCATTTCCCCAGCCCAAAAAGGAAACTAATCTTACCAGTCCTGAAAGGCTTCAGTACAAATGTGAGTAAGCCACACATGCAACTCAAAGATATAGAAACTCCTTTAATTTTTCTATAACATCACATATCTATTTTTATTTTAGAGGAATACATAAGTTAGTCATCAGTGACCTTTGCAGGCTACATTAGAGGCAAAAATTTCCCAAAAAACCAGCCACTCGCATAGCATTTCAAATATTACTCTGTGTTCCATGTCAATTCTTCTCTTTTTTTGACATGACTTTTTATCATTGTCACATGACTACAAGGTTCACAAGGAAGCTGTCTCAGTTAGTCTTTCTATCACAAAACACAAGAATTTTTACATGAGGTAGTTCAGCAACTCAGATTCAAGACAGGACCATCATCGTTTAGGTACCTATGGTTTTCACCTGCTGTCCTGATTCATCATTTCCCTTACCTGACAGAGCATGCTGAAACTTCCACTGCAATTCTTTGCCTGGTGTTCAGTGAAGGTCTCATAGAGGACATCTGCAGACCAAGGCTATCAATGGAGCAGGAGCAATCCTTCCTTCAAATGATTCAAGGGATTTCTCATGCCTTCTTCTTTCCCCTACTAAATAACCAATTCGGAACAAAGAAATACATTCAGTAGCATGACTGAAAACTAAGAGTTCTCAACCATTTCAAGATAGTAGCCTTTCAAGTACTAGGGCAGTATTCACGTACAACTGAAAGCAATCTGTACCAATCTAGATCATTCTATGAAGAGTCTGTTTGATGTCTCCTTTTCAAACTGCTGGGTGAACTGTAGTACAAGCAAAATCAGGCTGGTGATTCTATGATTTAAGAGCATTCAACACTAGAAATCAAAGAATCCAGTCTCCTGTCTTTTTTGGACTGCTATCAAACCTGGGGTGCAGCGTCTCATCTTTCTAGCATAATGTTTACAATATTCTGCTATTCCTCTCTCAGTCACTGCTGAGGTTCCTTGATTTTCAATTCAGTTCAAAACAGGGGCAGT